>VNJU01003012.1:0-29372 GCA_008042675.1 Drosophila seguyi | reverse complement strand
GGGGGGAGTCGGGGGGGGGGGGGGGATGACCCAAGGAATAGTAGGAGAAGGGAATTTCCTAAACCAAAAGCACATAATGCCAAGGCAAGAGCTCTGTCGGTTTGTGGGATTTTTGATTACACATTTGTTGGGGTAAAGTGAGTGGGAACAGGAGCAGTAGAAGGAGCAGGAGCAGGAAGAGGAGCAGGAAGCAAGGTGCAGGTGTCCTGAGAAGCTGGCCAAAAGCAGGTGCTAGGAGCAGCAGGACCCAGCTTTAGTGCCACAACTAGAGCTACAGCTCAGGCGGCGCTTAATCAAAATCATACGCCACGTTGCCTCGCATTGCGCAACAAAAGGACAAGGCACAAGGACAATAAGTCTGGGAGAGAGGAGAGTCTTCTCCTCAGGGTCCTGCTCCTCCTTTCACCTCCTCTTTCAGCCTCGTCGAGGATCGGCGCATTCATTATTTTGAAATTTTTTAGCGCGCATTTCCACAGCGCCTGCCTGCCTGCCTGCCTGCCTTCCTTCCTGCCGCAGGATGCCATAAGAGAATTAAAGGAGCGCGGCAAAAGCCCGCCAGCTAGCTGCCAAGCTTCGTTGGTTTAAATAACAATTTTGCAATGGAGCTGGGCAACTGGAACTGGAAGTAGAACTGGAACTGGAACCCACCAGCGAGGAGGAGGAGGAGCCGCAGGTGTGCATCACCTGCTGTGTGTGTTTGGCTTAATGAATGCGACATTATGCCGCTGCTCCTCCAAGTCCTTGACGCGGATTAGTGTGGCTGCCATGAGGGGGAGGTGGTGTAAGCTTCCCTGCTGCTCCCCCTAACCACCTTGATTAGTATAATGCGCCATAATCGCTGAGGCAGCGCTACCTGGCTGGGCATTTTGGTGGAAAGTAAAAGTGAAAGGATTTTATTATTATTATTGCCACCCACCGAGTCTTGTGCTGGCCAAGGATAACTGCTGGGCGTAACTAGAGCTGCATAATTACATCCGGCAACGAGGCACTCTGTCAGCAACTCGTCAGCAAAGGCAAAGCCCGGCACAGACTTGAGCCACCGTATCGCTTTTATTAGCAAAAGCCTGGACTTTAAGCTTTAGTTTTTAATTAATACCTTTACATTTTTGCAGGGCTGTCAATGCTCAACAAAAAAGCAGGTATACCATCCACGAAAGACGATACCAAACTAACTAAAAACCCACAAAAATGCTAAATATAGGCAGCTGGTCAGCTGGTTTTGAAAATAAAGAGAACCGTGTTTTGGCAGCGACAACTGACCATAGCTGGTGGTCTGGGCAAATGGGTGGCTGGGTGGGTCCTTGAACTGGCAGGTAGGTTGGGAATATAATCAAATGCGGCACAGAAATGAGCAGCAGGAAAGGGTAGCAGGAAAGGGAGCAGCGAGTAGGGAGCAGCGAGTAGGAGCAGGAAGCAGGAGCAGCGAGTAGAAGGAGGTCCAGGAGCAAGCAGTATCTAGAGTGGGAAGTGGCATGTTGCCAGGGTCATGACGCTCTGCCTGGCTAGCAAACAATGCTCCTGCTTAGCCTCAACAAACAAACGCAAACACCGTACACGCTATGGCAATGGGTGTGCGAGTGTGCGAGTGCATGGCGACTGGCTTCCGTTTCCTGTTTCGTTGTGCTGCCAACTCAACTCGAATCCTGTTTGCCGTTTAATTAGAGACACACACACAAGCACAGACACATCCTCCTTGCGTTACGTCATGGAGAGAGAGAGAGATAGAAAGAGAGACAGAGCGAGTGCGGGGGTGTGACTCGGTGTCTGACTGTGCGTCCCTCCCCCTGGTCTATGTGTGTGTGGCTTGTGAGCGTATAACGATGTGGTAGGTAATCAGAAACTGCTTTTAATTATTCAAGGTTCCATTCTGATGAATGAAGACAACAACGATAACAGCGGCGGCGACCAGCGCCAAACTGCGCAATAAAGGCAACAGTGAGAGGCGGCAACAGTAGCAACAAAAATAGCAGCAGCAGCACCAGCAAACAACAACAACAAAAACAAGGGCCAAAGAAACTGGCAACAGACCACGGTTTGTGCTTGGCATTAACGATACAAAGTCAGACATGGAGAGGCGACTAAGGGATACCCTGCTTTCGAATTCTGTGTAGAAACTAGAAAATTTAAAGCATTCTAATATTAATTGTTTAAATAAATTATGTTATGTATAAGTACTGTAAAGAAATGGAGCAAATAAGAGAATCTAGATGAGAAACTGCAGACTAGGTGGCAACCTCAAACGATCACAGCAAGTGGGCAGGCCTGCTGTTAAAAGGATCTCGTGCTCTCGTGCTTTTGTGCTCTCTTCCTGTCTTTCTCTCTCTCTATCTTTCTCTCTCTATCTCTCTCTCTCTATCTCTCTCTCTATCTCTCTTTCTCTATCTCTCTCTATTTCTTTCTCTCTATCTCTCTCTAACTCTCTCTATTTCTCTCTATCTCTCGCTTAATCTCTCTCTCCACTTCTCTCTTAATCTCTCTCTCTATCTCTTTATCTCTCTCTCTTTCTCTCTCTTTGGTATTTTGAAAGCACACCTTTTAAGCTTGATCCTTCCTGTTCAAAATTTACTAAAAAGTTGATTAAAATTCTTTCAATAAATAGGTTTAACAATAAAGCAATATACAAAATATTCCCTTCACTGCCTGTGAGGACATAGCTGCCCTGCCAGCACGGCTTAATCTCATTACACTCCATAAATAAGAGCAAATGAAAAGACAATATACCCTAGTACTTCGTGGTAGTACCAGGTATAAACACTGACTGACATCCAACGAAAGGGGATTAAAATTCACTGCAACAACAAAGTACTCTCTCTGTGTGTGTGTGTGGATAGGTTCTCCGCTTTTTGATGTTGCCGCTGTCCAGCGCGGTTGCACTTGCTCCAGCTCCTGCTCCTGCTCCTGCTTTTGCTCCTGCTCCTGCTCCTGCTCCTGCTCCAGCTCCAGCTCCTGTCCCTGGCCCACGCCATTTAAATGTGCGCATAAAAAAGTCAAGCACTGATGGCAGCTGCAACAACACAGGAGCAACAAGAGCATCCAGGGACAGCGACAAGGATGAGGATGAGGATGAGGACGAGGACGAGGACAGGACGACGACATGGCGACGGGAGCACTGACCACAACAAACGCAAATAAGTCACATGAAAAATGCCCATCGACGGGAATGGGAACGGAAAGGGGAACGCAGGGAACTGCGTTGGGGTCTCCGGGTGTTGACTGACGGGTGTCCGGTGGCGGTTGGCCAACAATAAGACGCAACACAAATAATTTTAATGCACTCGGCCAAAGGACCGGATCGCAGGTGAAAGAAGCTGTGCAATGGCACTCAATAGAGTCCTTTTGGAGTAAATGATGAACTTCATTAAAGAATGCGATCTGGATTAACAGAGAGATAGCATAATAGTCGGAATTATAACAAGGAAGAAAGCTATTTGACAGCCGGCCTGTCCACTTGTCAAGATCGCGTCTTGTTCAACGTTGCCACCTAATTTTAATAAGGATAAAAGGGTCCGATTTTTGGTTCTTATTACAATATATATAACTAGAAAATAAAAACACAGAACTATCGCATTAAAATTAATGCAATTTTTACTTAGTTACAAATATTTTATTTATTTATTTATTTATTACTATTGTATTTATTTATTTATTTATATATAATTTGATTCTCCCAAAAAATCAGTTAGATAAATATTTATTTAAAATTATTAGAACGTCTATTTCAAAACAATTAATAGTCAAAAAGCTAAATTGTGTTGAATAGCGATGTAAATTCTGGTTTGTCATTAAACTAACAATTCAATAAAGCTAAGAAAATCCATTCAGTCTTTTCAAATTTTAAATTCAATATGTTTCGTTTTGGTTTCCTTAATAAAAATCAAGAAACTATCGGCAGCTATCGAAAACGCGTCTGAAGAAAGCGCAGCCACACTGGCCTTCTCGGTCCCTACATAAGGAGAAGAAAACCAGACTCCAGGTTCATTCCACTCTGACCGCCGTGGAGTCAACGTCTTCTTATTTGTTATATTTATTTTTTTTTAAGACATTTATTTTATTTTATTTGTATTTTTTGTACATTTGCCATTCTTTTATCAGCTGCTCCCGATTTCGGACAAGTTCTTTTTGAAAAACAAATGTGCCCTTACGCTTACACTCCTTTATTATGGTCTTAAAGTCCCAGTTGCGTCGTATGCTGATGGGATAACATACCCATATCTGAGTTCAATATTTTATATATTTAACCTGTCGACATTATTTAGCCGGCAGCTATTTGGTTCCTTATTTATTATTCTGCTTTAAACCTTTTTTGCCCAGGTGATGAGAGTAAACTCTCATAGAAATATTTTTATAAATTTAAGAACAATCTGGAGAACAACGTTTTTGCTATGCATAAATTATAAAATGCGGATAACTTGGTTATTTATTAAGGAGAAATCGGAAACTAATTTAAAAACTAATGATTACAATTGGGTTGTTTACCATCATAAAGATTTACCAAGAGAAAACCTTAGAAAAGTTCTTAATAATAATATTATTATAAATTAAATAGAGCTTTAATTCAGGTTTTTGGTGAGTTTTCTCAGTATATCAGCAAATTATAAGTGAAGCAGGCATTTCCGACCCTATAATCCATATATATTCTTGATCAGCATCATTAGGCGAATCGATCTAGCCAAGTCCGGGGAAAAAAAAAATTTGACAATTTTTTTCAAAAAAAAATTAAATTTAAAAATTCGTCAAAATTTTCGAAAAATTTAACAAAAAATTCGATATCGAGTTTTGAATGCAGAAAAATTCTCCTATAAAAACTAAGAAGAAAAAACCAAACCAGACTTAAATCGGTTGAGTTTTGGCCAAGTTATGGCCGAAAAACCATTAAAGAATTTAAGCAAAAAGTGTGACCAATTTTTTTAAAAGAATTCAAGGCGTTACATCGTCAAAATTGTCAAAAAATTTGGCCAAAAATAAGATATTGAGTTTTGAATGCAGAATAATTCTCCTTTGAAAACTAATAAGAAAAACCCAAACCAGACTGAAATCGGTTGAGTTTACGCCAAGTTATGGCCGAAAAACCATTAAAAATCTTAAGCAAAAAATGTGACCAATGTTTTCAAAAGAATTTAATCGTTAAAATTGTCAAAAAATGTGGCCAAAAATTAGATATCGAGTTTTGAATGCAGATTAATTTTCCGATAAAAACTAAGAAGAAAAAACCAAACCAGACTGAAATCGGTTGAGTTTAGGCCAAGTTATGGTCAAAAAACCATTAAAGAATTTAAGCAAAAAGTGTGACCAATTTTTTCAAAAGAATTTAAGGGTTACATCTCCAAAATTGTCAAACAAATTTGGCCAAAATTTTGATATTTATGTATATAAATTGCTTTACCAATTAATGCAATTTCAAGGACTTTCTAAGAATATTTCTAGGAACTTTGCTTACAAAATTAATGAAGTAAGAACATCTAGTTATTCCTTTTCCTACAAGCAACAAGTCCCATTGGGTAGCAGCCAGAATCCAGTTTAAAAAAATCCCGCAGCTGGCAATTAGCAAACACTAAACTGGCTGACAGACATCCTGACAGACTTACTGACGTCCTGCCCCGTTCCGGAGGAGGGTCAAAAAGTGTTTTGTCACGCTCGTTAAAGCGGCAAAAGTTACGGCTCAGCCAGAGCCGCCGCGGGAGCTGGAGTTGAACCGAATCCGGGACGTAGAGTTGGGGTCACTTAAAGAGCTTGGATTTGGGTTCAGGTTGGGTTCCCATTCGCATTCACGGTCGCATTCGCGTTTGCCCCTTTTTTAATGGTTGAGGCACATTGTGATCGTGATTGCGATTGCGGCCTGTCGGAGGTGTAAATGCGAATGTGAATAGGTTGTGGAGGTTGAAAAGGTTGTGGAGGTAGCGAAGGTTGGGTCTGTGGGTGGGAGGTTGCCTCCCTGATTATGTGCGTGCCGTGAAGCCGCGGCCTTGCCGGCTTTTGTTGTTAATTCTGTTTGCTTTAAAGCGGCAAAAGGTGTGTGTGTGTGTGAGGACGAGGGGAAACATTGTCTGGACTGGCAAATATTTGTCGTATTAATGAATGCACGGGGTTAATGTGTTTGCATGCGGCTGCTGACGAGGAAAACCATGAATTCTGGCGACGACAGCCATCAATTTGAAAGACGACCAGGACGCGACCGTTGCTGTGTCGCTGTGTCGCTGTGTCGCCCATTGTCCTTGTGTGTGTCTGCGGCTAGAAAATCAATAAATAAATCGCCCTTCCGGCGATGCGCATTTTGCAAAAGGAAAACTGCTGCCAGATGATGATGTGTCTCGACCCCTGCCCCAGCTTCTGTCCAAAGGGAAAGTGGAAAAAGAGAGAGCTCATTGACCGTATTCGGTTTACTTTTACTCGGCGGCGGTTGCCGCAACAAAATTATTGTACACATGAGTTTCCACTTAAGGCCAATGAAAATGCTTCAACAATGGTCCTTACCCCGCCCCCCGCCCCCCCTCTGGGAAACTGTTTTAAAATGTAAATTCTCTTTCGCTAGCAAGCCGGCATTAAGGCCAATAAACAGAGTAAATGTGCCATTTAATAAATGCGAAAATGCGGGCAAGTAAGGGGGAAAAATACAGAAAATACAGAGAGAAAAAAAAAAAAAAAAACAATACGGCTAAAGAAATACGTAATACGAGAAAGGGAGAGAGGAGGAGAGAGAGCGAGCGAGAGCTCAGCGGAAGGAAAGGCAATAAGTTAAATTGAATTAAAAACAAATTAATTAAATCCCTCATGAAAATCTGCAGCCAGGAACAGAAGCCTAATGGCAGAGGCAGGATTAAGTGAGGGGAAGAGACTCCTGTAAAGTGCTCAACTGCCTTCCCACTCCCCCCCCCACATAATTAGAGGCATTCCCCACACCTGATGTGGCATCCATCATGCCAGGATAATTACCAAGCGGCAAGCCACCACAATGGACCCGCTGATCACATCCAAAAAATCTAATTCCACTAATAGGAATCATAAAAAAAGGCTAACACGCAATAAATAATGACACTGAGACTTGAGCCTGGGGGGAATGAATATTATTGGAAATGCAAGGCACGTATGTATTCAATTACTAGGACCTTGGGGGGGGACGGGATCTGCCCCAAGCATCCTCCTCTGGCGAAATCATATTTTCTGTTATTGTGGCAGAAATGAGATTATTAAATGGGTTTTCGTATAAAACCCAATAAGGCGGCGCCCGGCTTTGGAATCAAAACAGCAGACGGCGGGAAAGTAAACAGCGAGGAAGAGGTCCTGCCAGAAGGACAACTGTCTGCTTGTGAAAGTGTAAGACAGAGTGTGTGTGTGTGTGTGCGGTGTGCGGTGTGAGCCGCGTACGTGACATGTATACAGTGTCCTGCCAAAAATGTAAAGGGGGTCTAGAGTCTGGAGTCTGGAGTCTCTCCTTCTCCCAACCTCAGTTGACTTTTCAAGGTTCATTTCTTGGACGCAACAATGGCAACAGTTGTCGGCAAGCTTGTGGAGCTGTCTGGAGCAATTTGTAACCATTTACTGATGGAACCATCAGAGGCGGTATCTCTGTATCTTTGTATCTTTGTATCTTTGTATCTATCTGTTGCTCCCAGTGGCCTCTGGCGGCACGTATTGTTTGTCCACTCAATCGGGGCCATGATTATGTGACGGCTCCTCTATGCCTCTCTGTCTCTCTTTGGGTTCCAATAAATATTTAAGCCCACTCAAATTAGCATCCAGGGCGTGGCTAGACCTACTCTCTCTGTTGGCCTTAATTGTGCCAGGAAATTGGCATCAAGAGCCAAGGGCGGCGAAATGCTTAGGAATCTAGAAAATATATATAAAATCTTTCAGCCGGCGTCAAGCTTATGCAAATTATTCAACGGAAATGCGGAAAGCGAAATGCGAAATGGATGTCATTCTTGCACCGGCGAGGGGTAAGGATGCTCCCTTCTAGGCGAAATCCTTCTGGCAAAATCCAACTTGCAATGTTCGCAAATTAAAATTCAAGCAACGACGGCGTATGGAAACATTTGCATTTGCATGCGGCGGCAACGGCGGCGGCGCCACCTCACCTTTGAGTTGACTTTTGCCACACCTGCGGTGTGTTTGGGGTGTGTTACGGGTGTGTGTGTGTGTGTGTGTGTCTGGTACAACAAATACCAACTGATGATTACGAAACGAAAATTGAAAATCTTAAGACCGGAATGAAGGCATATTGAAAATGGCAAACCGGGTCACGAAAGAGGCGTTGACTTGGCCAAGGAGAAGGGAGTGGGAGTTGGAGCAGGAAGAAGGGAGCAGGGAGCAGGAGAAGGTAGTGGGAGTGGGAGTGGTAGTGAGAGAAGGAAGCAGGGAGTCTGCCTTCAAACTCAATCGGAATCGCAAAAGGCCCAACTTTATTTCCCAGCAACAGCAGCTGCTGTTTAGACTATGAGCCACGTGTGCCTTCAGTTAAGTCAACTGTCAATGTTTCGTTTGTTTCCATTTCCTTGTCCCCCTGCTCTTTGTCCTACGTCCTTGGTCCTTCGCCTAGAACAGACAGATAAAGTCAGAAATTGTGCCGAAAGTTGAAACTGATTCGGGGGTGCCCCGTGCATATTAATGAGCGTGGGGGGAGGTCGCTGCCACACACAGAGAGAGAGAGAGATCAAACAGCTTAGGCTGCAACAGCCAGGAAAAGTAATAAAGTTGCGGTTAAATTAAATGCTGCAGATGTATCGATAAAGCTGACTGCCTCCTCTGACTCTCGGGGGGGGTTACCTCCAGTGCAATTGCAGGGTTAGGTCCCTCTGACCTCCCCCCATTGATAGGAAGATAGGATTGGGCCACCAACAACTGATTAAAATGTTGGCCACAAAACGTATTAACATGTCGCCACCAGAAGAACAATTTGACAGGAGCATGACGAGGAGGATGGAGGAGAGCCTAGACCACGGGTATACGGTTGGGTATACGGTTGGGTATACGGTTGACAAAGTCACAGGGAAAAGAAAACAGAACAGAACACAGGCACAACGCAGGAGTAGCAAACAGACAAAACAAATAAGCCAAGCATAAAAGTTTATATTGCGGTCTCTGATTCATCGGGACTCCCTTCCCCCCCCAGAAAACCCGGACACCGAGCCCGGTGTGCTGATGTTACGGCGTACGGCCTGGTCCGAGGCACAGCTGCAGCTCAGGGCCATTCAAAAATTTTGACATTTTGCGTTGGATGCGTCTTGGTTTCGCTGTTTACACAGGAGCAGCAGCAGCAAGACAGTGCCAGGACGCAGCATAAGGACCTACCTCCCCCCAGGACAGAGCAAATGAGTCATAGGTTGGCATCTTGGGGGCAGCCTCCCCAGGCAAGCAGGCAAGCAGGCTGGCAGGCTGACTGCAGACAGCCCTGTGTTCGAAACCCATTTACTTAATGGATATAATAAATTTTTCTACAAATTGAAACTCGTAATTTCCATTGTTCTCGCGCTGCTCCCTGGGTCCAGGCTCTGCTGTGGTTCCCAGCCCAGTTCTCGCAGTCCCAAGGACCTTCTGCTGCTGTTTGCCTCTCCTCCTTGGCTCCCAGCTCAACCGTAAAACTACTTGTAATTACGTTAAGCATTGTGGCTACAGTGGCCAGGAGGCCAGTGGAAGGAGTGACAGTGTCGAACCCGTTGACACCAAGTCCGGAGAGTTGACACCGCAGACACACAGCTCTCGAGGATCCCAAAAAGAGAAGATCACAAGCCACGCCACCAGAAACCGAAACCAACTTGGTTCTAATTTGTAACTGTGAGATAAGCATCAGTTATGTAGAGGAATTAGTGCCGGTAAAAATGTAATGTCCTTAATTCGCTTTAAAGCATACACAAACTGACAGAGAAGAAGGAAACCCGGCAGGACCCAGCTCTCCGCACTCCTAGGAAATATGTTTTCAGGCTCCCAACAACACCACTTAATGTCTGGCTTCATAAATTTTATGTTGGTGATGTTTAATTTGGCAACGGTAACTCATGTCTGCTCTCGGACTTGGTACCCGGCCCCGGCACCGACTGCTTCATTTGGATATATAAATAAATTTGCTTCATCTCGGCTCTACCTCCCTCCCTTCTTATCCTTTGCGAACAAGGACACGTAGTCCGTGTAGCTAGACAAAAGATGGATTGTTATCGCTCAAGATAAGAGCCTTCGCACACACATACACAGAGCTGGTATCCCCAAAATCCCCAAGGTAAGGTAAGCAAACCCCAACCCCAACTGCGATTACCTTTTTCGGGGCGCCCAACGACCGTTATTTCATTAGTGTCTGAGCTGAGCTGAGCCTGAGCTCCGTCGACAACACCTTTTGCCATTTGCCCTAAGTACGTGAAAATTTTTCATCAGCAAATTAAGAATATGCGCTTACCCGCCAGCAGGAGTCCCGCCTGGATAAACCAAAGGTGGCACATCATTTCCATGTTGCATGGCTTCCAGCGGTGCTTACCTTTGAAGGAGCTACCTGAAAATGTGGAGAAATTAGGATAGAAAAATTAGAATAGAAAAATTAGAATAGAAAAATTAAGACAGAAAAATTAGGATAAAAAAATTAGGATAGAAAAATTAAGATAGAAAAATTAGGATTTAGCTTAAAGACAAGCGATCGCAGCAAGTGGACAGGGCTGTCCAGGAATATGAATATACAGGGTGTTTTATGCAAATGGAAGCTTTAATGGGAGCACCCTGTTTAATCTCACATTCCAGCTGTTAAGCTTAGGTAATATTTATCTTAGCTTATATCTATATATATCTATAGCCGCCAGATTGACATCATTGCAACATTTCATAGAAATATTTTTTTTTAATTTAAGATACATTTTCCAATAACTAAACAAATATTTAAAGAAAATTTCTTTACTGATTTAGTTCCCAGTTTTCCCCATGTGAAAAATGTGGAAAAAATAAGGATTAAGACAAGCGATCGCAGCAAGTGGTCAGGGCTGTTCCTGGAATAACTACTATATACAAGGTGCTCCCTGCAAATTGAAGCTTTAATGAGAGCACCCTGTTTAATGTAACATTTGAACTGTTAAGCTTAGCTTAACATCTAACGGATTAGTCGCCAGATTGACATCCCTGGCTTAACGAAATATTTTCTAAAATTAAGAAAAATTGCTCTAAAACTAGATAAAAATTTAAAAAAAAATTATAATCGATGGCCTTGGATGCTCGCAGTATATATTTACATGTTATTCAAGATTTAAAAAACGAATCTAGGATTTAATAAAGTTAAAAAATCAAAAATAAAAATTTAGGAAAATTGTTTAACTTATTTAAGGCAAAGTTTTCTCTAAGCTTTCATTTTGACACTATTTTTTTTTAGAAAAATCTACGTACGATTAGGTATACATTTTTTTACGAGTGTCCCCGTGGCGCAAGGCCCAAATCGAACTCCAAATCCGAATCACACTCGCTTCTTGGTTAAACAAGCATTTCATGCATATCGATATTAACATTTATGGGCTCTTTAATAAGTAATTACCCGCGAATGCCACCGGAGAGGTCTCCTTGCCCCAGGCTCCAGGCATTTCTACATACTAAAAAATTCAATTAGTGCTGCAAAGCCAGATAGTGAAAGTTTAATACGAAGCCTGCCACACATATGTACATAATAAGCATGTGTGTGTGCGTGTATGTGCGTGTGCGTGTGTGTTTGTGTGCGTGTGTGTGTTTGGGGCAACGCACAAATGTTAAATCCAAACAATGAAATCAAATGATTTAATTATAACAGACAATAAAGCAACAGAATAATTGCGGCCGGTAACTGTGTGCTGCAAAGGCAGCAGCAGCAGCAGCAGCATGTCATTGAAGTAGCCACGGCCACGCCCTCGGCCACTGGCCAGGACTGGGCCGATGGACCTCTTTTAGGGCGTTGCAATGACCACAAAGCATGCAGAAAAGAGAGGGAGAGAGAGAAAGAGAGAGAAAGACGAGACGATTGGAAGGAGAGACAGGGAGACAGAGAGCGAGGCGTTCACAAACACACTGTCCACAGCAGCAACAATGAATAGCAATAATAAAACAAACAGTTACAAAAACAAAAACAAAAACCAAAAAAAAAAACACAATCACAATCACAAATACAAATGCAACGCAACTGCAACTGCAATAACAATTGCAATTAAAATGCGTGCAAAAACAACGCAGCGCAAACCAGTAACAATAAAAAATAACGCAAATAATTCACAATGCCAGGGCAGGGGGCTGGGCAACAACCACATGTTGTAAACTGTTAAACAATTGATTAACAACAATTAGCCGCTTATTAAATTACAATAACAACGCCTCAACAACATCGCGCCACAAAAATAACTTTTCGCAATAAAGCCAATTCGGATGCAGAGCTTGTCGTTCCCCCCCACCCCGACGGAGTCCCCCCCCCCTCCTTCCAGGATACACAGAAAATAAAAATTAAGCTTAAATTTAAATGTAATTATAATTAAAAATTAGAAAAATAATACATTAATAGATAATGAGCATTTTTCTTCATTTTTGATATTGAATTAGATCATATTTTTCATAAATAACTAAGTATTTTCTTTAATTATTATAATTAAATCAAATTAGACTATGATTTCGCCTAAATTTTTAAATGAAATTAAAAAAGATCATGGGTTTAATAAATAACTAAGAATTCTCATTAATTTTTAAAATTAAATTAAATTAGATCATGGGTTTAATAAATGAGTATTAGCTTTAATTTTTTAAATTAAATTTAATTAGATCATGGGTTCGTTAATAAACGGGGTATTCTCGTAAATTTTTAAAATAAAATTAAATTAGAGTTTAATAAATAGCTAAATAATCTCCTTAATTTTTGAAATTAAATTAAATTAGATCATGGGTTTAATAAATGAGTATTAGCTTTAATTTTTTAAATTAAATTTAATTAGATCATGGGTTCGTTAATAAACGGGGTATTCTCGTAAATTTTTAAAATAAAATTAAATTAGAGTTTAATAAATAGCTAAATAATCTCCTTAATTTTTGAAATTAAATTAAATTAGATCATGGGTTTAATAAAATAAATGAGTATTCGCCTTAATTTTTTTAAATTAATTAAATTAGATCATGGGCTTAATAAATAAATAAGTGTTCGCCTTAATTTTTTTAAATAAATTTAATTGGAATTTAATGGGATGAATAATAAACGGAGTATTCTCCTAAATTTTTAAAATAAAATTAAATTATATGATGGGTTTAATAAATAACTTAGTTTTCACCATAATTTTTAAAATTAAATTAAATTATTAATAATTAAATAAATTAATTCTCCTTCATTTTAAAAAATTTTAAATGAAATTAAATTAGATCTTAGGTATAATATTCAGTTGGCATTACTTTTCTTTTTCTGTTGTCAAAAATTTTATTGAAATTTCCACATACATATATTTGATCTCTCCTCCATTTTCCTCAGTGCACGCCCAAACGCGGCCACATGGTCGTGGCCTCCACCGCTGGATGCGGCCAACAGCTGCCCATGGACAAGTCAATCGGTTAGAATTTAACGCGCATAAATTATTGCCAGCCCCCTTCCCCTCTCTGTCTGTGTGTGTGTGTGTGTCTGTTGTGTGTGTGATTTAACGAGGTGAAACCGGAGGGAGGGGTGAGGGGTAGCCGGGAAGTGCCGCCAATTATCCACGCACTGTCCGCCCGTTCTAGCCCAGGTCGTGTTTCTGGCTGTTGAAGGACCACCAACCGCCACTTGGCTGGCATTAGCAGGGCGAACTTTGAAAAGTGTAGCATACTTAGGAGCTTACCTGGAAACCTGGGGAGAAACGCATGCAAATTCCTAAACAACACATGCTGACAGGACAGGAGGCAGCAAAAGAAAAACAAAAAACAAGGTGCTAGACTACGAGGATACCCAGTAATAGTATTTTTGAGTTAAAATAAGGGAAAGCATTAAGAAAATTCGAAACTAGAAGTACCTACAATGAGAGAAACGAGATGAGAGAGCGAGACAGTGCAAGTTCAGTGCAAGTTGAGTGGAAACTGGAAGGAGTTACAGTTAAAATAAGGATAGAAGAGAGCGAGAGAATGCAAGTTCAGTGCAAGCTGAGTAGAAGCTACAGTTAGAGTAAAGAAAAGAGAGAGAAAAGAGAATGGAGAGAGAAACAGAGTGCAAGTTTTGCTCTCTTCAGAGAGAGAACTTCTTTTTGATCTTCAACTTTGGTATACCCTTAGAAACCTATGGCTAAAAGGTATTAAGGAAAACAAAAAAAAATAAAAACAGCAAGAAAAACAACAAAAGGCCGGGCCAAAGGTTCTCTCCTCCAACCTCTGTCGGGGCCAAAAGTTGCAAATGTCTAACCGCAAAATGGGCGACAAATGTGAAAAGTTTTTTGCCTTAATTTCCGACACATTTGTAGCTAGCCCCCGGAGTACCACCGATCAATATGCCACTCAGTTTTGGAGAGATATGGAGTTTGAAGAGGGGAAGAGAAAGGGAGAGAGAGTGGGAGAGTCAGAGAGTAAGTGAAGGAGAGAGTGGGAAAGAGAGAGAGTGGGAGAGCGCCCATTGACACTCATTAATGTTGACCTTCTTGAAAGTAATTAAAAGTGACCCTCAAGTATAATGCTCAGTAATTTTTCAATACGCAGCACCCCAACACCCGAAAAGGAGACGGGAGATGGGAGCAGGAAGCAGGAGGCATAACCCACTAGCCAGGACACTGCACTGTCCTTGGCCTGGCCCGAGGGCTAAAACCATTTCCATAAGCAATTTATGCATGGCGATAGTTTTCGCACACGATGACCCATACAAACACAAGCCGCAAGGACACACACAAGCACATACATACAACCTGCAGTAGCCACTCACCTAAACACACACCCACACAATAACACACACACTCGCACACACACAAGCAGAGCTGCAAACATTTTGGTTAACGAGACTTTTAATCTGTCCAAAGGTATTTAAAGTTGGCTAAGCCCCAACACTGACTGACTTTTATGGTTACCGGAGCAAGTGTCAAAATGTTTGTTGACGACAATGACCCTCCCCTGCTCCTGATCCTGCTCCTGCCCGCCGCAACCACGCCAAGGAGCCCAACATGAGTGGTAATTTATTTTGCCTTTGCTTTTGCCAGTCACACCCCCAGGATACCAGAACAGAACAACAGCAAGAACACCAACAAGGAGCATAAAGGATAACCCAACTAGCTGGTAGTTGCCTGGTTTCCAGAAGGTCCTGCGACATTAGGCGCTAATCTGGATACTGCACCAGGAGGAGGAGGAGGCAGTCACTCATCTGCTCTTGACAAGCAGCCCGCGCTCTGCCAAGGTTAAGCTATTGAAGGCAAAGCCACCACCAGCCAAGAGCAGGCACCACGCCTATGACCCCTCGAGGCAGGACACGAGATGACAGGATGACACGGACAGGAGGCAGGCAGGCAGGCAGCTAGGCTGGGGCATTGGAGATTTAATTGAGCAGCGAGGAACGAAAAATCCTGGGTCTAAGGCCAGTCCTGGCTGAACCACCTCCTCGTCCTGTTGTTGTTCGATGCGGTTTATAATCCCTCTCCAAGTGGATTCAAAACTGTTGGTTAAGTAACTGCTGGGATTAATTCAAAACGTGTAAAGACGAATAGCTCAGGAACGTGTGTATATGTACATGCACTGAATTTCAGTGTGTGTGTGCATGTCCTTGATGTATCACTTCCGCTGTCTGTTAACTTACGAGTACGCCATAAATACGCTTGGCGGGCAAGAGCACACGCGCGGCAAGAGCGTACCATTTGATAGCAACACGTCTTTCTGGTATTTTCACACGCTTGAGCATCGCATTGGATTCAACGTCACGTTTTAGTGTCACCACCCCCCCAGCAGGACGAGGACTGAACCCAAACCCGGACCCGGACCCGGACCCAACCCAACCCGCTGTCGAATGGCGACGCCTAATATGCTTATGCTGAATGCCCGGCCAGCTGTCTGGCAGCCAAAAGAGAGAGAGAGACAGGCACGATATCCAAACAGTCATGGATGTGAGGGTGCGAGTGTGGACGTGCAATCGAACCCTTTTTCAGTAGGAGCAGGCGAAAAGGCCACAACTACAGCTACATCCTCACTCCCCAAACACTCACAGACAGCGACAGAGACTGGCAGACACACACTCACTCACAGGAGGCCCCACGGCGCAGCACGTCAATGTTGATATTTCAACTACAATATTATTTTCACTTTTAGACAGACAAGCGGGGGAAACCCAAAGCATACAGTTAGTTTATTTTGCAAATTATAATAAGCCACTTTGCGGCGGAGGCCTGTCGAGGCGAGGCAGGACGAACATCCTGCGAACCTGTTTGCCGTAACTTATTCCCAGCTTGGGCGCAGATTACGTTTCCAGGGGGAGGGGGGGGGGGGGGAAATCAAAGTCAAAGTCAAAACTTGTACAAATCTGGATTTTGGAAAATCTGGTAATTTACTTAAACAAGTTTTTTTTTTTAATATAATTTGAATAGTCAAAGTTACTTAAACAAGTTTTTTTTTTGAATGTAATTTAAATAGTTAAAGTTAATAATTTAATTTTAGTTTTAAAATATATTCAAACATTTAATAAAATAAAAATTTAATTTAGGAAATAAAGCAATTGAAGTCGAGGTTAGAATTGAGAGAAAAAAGCAGTTCTGACAGATGAACTGTTAATAATTTAATTTTAGTTTTAAATCGTATTTAAATATTAAAAAAAAATAAAAATAATTGACATAGAGTTTAGGTTTGAGAGAAAAAAGCAGCTCTGACAGCTGAACTGCCCACTGGTTTCAATTTCCAGTGACAGCAGAGCTGTCCACTTGCTAAAATCGTTTATGACACAAGGTTGCCACCTGGTTTAATATCGATCACGAAGAGCTTTTAGGATTAAAGTCTGTATTTCTCTCTGTTTTTTGTAGCTTAAATTATTCTAAACTATTTTCTAGGGAGTTTTCTTAATGAGGAAAATCATAATTGAAGGAAATTTTAAAAATTTAATATAAATTCTTGGTATATGGGCTAAGAAGACATTGAGAAAAAAGCCGGCTATCTATGACTGCTTCTTAATAAGATAAGTCGCGGCCAACTAATGTAATTTAAAAGAACGGAGATAGAGATGGAGATGGAGATAGAGATGGAGATGAAGATGGAGACGTTGGAGATAAAGATGGAGATGGGAAGGATGGCGACCAAGCTAGAGGACAGAGGACTGAGGACACGGCCAGCCCCAAAGCTGGAATGCAGCCGACAGCCAACAGCATTTCCAAATTCAATCATCCGTGGAAAAAATTGCAACGGCAGGAGCTGCAAGGGGAAAAATGTAATTAAGCTGGGGAGTTGTGGCAGGAGGCACACGGAGCTACCTCTCTCTCTCATGCGGGGATGCGAGACAAATGACAGAGATAATTAGGATTATGTCCATTACGACGACGGAGCTTGCTCTCTCTCTATCTCTTACTCTCTGGTGGAGCGGAAAAGTAATTTCCAGAGCAGGAGGCAGGATGATGATGATGAGGATCGTCCTTCCACCTGACCAATGATCCCATTCCAGGCAGAATTGCCCAATGACCTACACACACCTACCCTCGGTGCCGCCGACCTTCGCGCGAAATGAGAAATATTGAGGCTGTGCGGCACAACTTTTATCATAAATTTCGAGGCGTTCGTTCGGAGGGAGCTCGTTCTGGTTAATGTAAACAAATGGCTCAACCTGCGCCACCCTTCCCCTTTCAACTTGGTTGTTTGCCGCTTTAAGCTGCCCGCGAAATGCTATATTTCGCAATGCCATGCTGTGTGTATGTGTGTCCCAGTTCGAGGACTCCCTCCCGACGGTGGAATAATTTCAATTTTCCAGGCCTTCGAAGCTTAAACAGTGTTTATGCCTGTTAAATGCGGATCAGATAAAGGTCAACCCAGGGACTCGGGCGGAGCTCCAGAGCGGCATTGGAGTCCTGGCAATTCCCTGGACCATGGGACAGGCGACGACAGGATGGAATCAAATGTGTCATCAAGTGCCTGCACTCTCTGCTATGGTTTGCTATGGTTTGCCATATGAATAGTTAATGACTCGCAGGACGGTCCACTCTCTGGCCCTGGCTTTGGCCTTGTCCTTGCCATGCATTAGCCATGCAGGACGCAGGACGCAGGACATGCCAAGGGATGCCCTGCGGTTAAATCTTACAGTGCAGTTTATGCAAAATTGCCGATAGCAATTTGCAAATTTAATGGCGTGAACAAATTCAATCAATGTATGCAAACAAATATCCTGGCTGGCTGGCAGGTCCTTGCTGCTCTGTCCTGTGTTGTCTGCTTTTAGCTAAAACTGTAAAAGGCAACAATAATCACACAGAGAGATAGCACACAAACACTCTCCAGGGGAGGAGTCTCTGCTATCTGAGGCCAGTCAGGTGCCATAATTGTTTGGCCAATGTCCTGGGGAACTGTTGCAGCTGGGCTCCTGGCCATGCGTTTCCGATTCAAATTCGTTGTCTTGTTGCTTGGCCGTAGATAGGATAGGATACTCCTGCTAATTGCTGGGCTTTGCCTGTGGCCAGGACTCCTCCCTCTCCATTATCACGCATGCTGATGGACGCTGGCAAGAGTTTCCTTTCTTCAGCCTGAAATATATGGCCAGCATTTTCCTTTTTTTTCTTTCTTTTTATTTTTCTTTTATATATTTTTTATGCCTTACAAATTTGTCTCTAGTAAGCGGGGCAAAATGACAACTCAACTTAAAAAGTTGGCCAAGGCGGCAAAGGGAAAGCCAAGTAGCTGGCCGCCAGACATCGAGCTTCGAGACTCCGCCGGGACTTGGAGACTCCGGCACTCTGAGACTCTGAGCTCCCACAGACTTGCTGGCAAAAAGAAATATCTTGTAAATTATTGCAAAAAGCAGGCTGCAAATTAATGATAACGACCCCGGGCCAACACCTTCGCTCCAGTCCCCGGCTGGCAGGACTTTCGTCGAGTGCCTGGCATGCCGGGAATCCAGGCCAGACCAAGGCAGCGGGGACGCCTTAAGTGACATGAAACAACCAACTACTTACGAGGGGAAACCCATATAGTGTGGAGGCCATCGTGTGGCCTAGCTGCAGCTGGTAGAAATAAATGCTTCCTGTTGCTTTACACCCGCACTACCCACGCACACCCCACACACACATCACACACACCACACACCCCACAAACACACTCTCGACCCTTCACGCATGCAAGTTATTTATGAAGACGAGTTTTTCATTAGCTTATCGGATCGCTGTAATAGCTATCAGCATTGCCCAGTGGTACCCCCCCAGTGTCCTTTGACAGGACTTTTTTTTTTTTGGGCTCACAGCAATGTATATGAATGTAACCCTCCAGCAGGGACATTCAAAGGATATTTTTTTGTCCGAAAAAACAAAGAATTAATTTTATATACTAATTAAATAAATTTGTATACAAACTATATCACATTGTAGTCCGGTCATCAATTGGATTTTAACACTGCTAAATTTGTCAACTTTCATATAAAATAGGACAAAATAAAATAAAATTTGGGAAACTGAGGTTTCTACATATATCCTTGATGGAAAATCTGTTATAAATATAAACAAAAATTAGTTTATTTCAATCTGGAAAACTTTTTGATGTTAGTTTTTAAAGGGACTAATAAATTGAATTTAAAATTGAATTTAATATTAAACTTTACATTTTAAAGCCTTGCTTTTTTTCCTGAAAATTGAGCTGAATTTTCGGAGCTTCGTTATTTTTAAACAACCAAGGTGAACCAGGATTTGGGTTTTTTATGGCTTATAATTAAGGTATTTTGTATTCAAAAAAAGCAGTGAATTCTAAAACAAAACAAAAAAAATATATAAATAAAACTTAAAGCTCTATATTATTTATTTGTATTTATTAGACCCTTGTGGCAGGTATTATCATGTCAGTTAGAAGCTTGCAAACAAGTGAAGGACTCATTTCCGACCCTATAAATCATATATATTCTTGATCAGCATTTGAAGCCGAATCGATCTATGCATGTCTGGTGGAAAACTAATTTAAAAAAAAAAAATTTCAAAATTTTATAAGGGGTAACATCATTAAAATTGTCAAAAATTGGAAATAAAATTTAATTTTTTAAAATTCAAAACTTATTATGCAGACTTGTTAATTTAATAATAAATATTTTATTAAAGCTTTCCGAATTGAAATTAATGATTTTTTGGCTGAGTTATGATATTTGGAAACTTTGATTTTCACAAAAAAATATAGAAGATAAAAACATAAGTTTAAATTTATTTAAGGTCTTCTTGGTGATATATATTTTTCGGTTTAGATATATTATTAATTTAAAGTCTTCTGATGATATACATATATATGTTTTATTTCAGGTATATTTCGATTCACTATTAAAACCCTAATTATTTAAGAATTTACTGAAATGAAAAATTATAGAAAGAAATATATTTTTAAATTTTATATATTTTTAATTAATGACAAAAAAATATATATTTTTTCTTTAAGGAATATGTATGCAAGGGTATACGTGCTTTGGTTTCCCAAAGCTTCAGCTTCTTTTCTTGTTAATTATATATTATATATCATATTATATATTATATTAGATTTTATTAAATTTTAAATATTTTTAAAAGGTTTTACATCATTAATTTTAATTAATTACAACAAAAAATATTATTTATTTAAGGAACATGTATGCAAGGGTATGCGTGCTTCGGTTTCCCAAAGCTGCAGCTTCTTTTCTTGTTAATTTTATATTATATATATATTATATATATATTATATATTATATATTATATATTATATATTATATATTATATATTATATATTATATATTATATATTATATATTATATAATATATATTATATTATATTATATTTTACATTTATTATTTTATTTCTTTATTTTAATTTTTATTTATTCAAAGCCAAAGCATTGTCATATCACCAATATGTATATATTTTTCTCTCTCTGCACTGACATTTAAAAAAATTCAAAAATGAAAGCCTCAAAATTCGTTGTGTGCTTTTTCCTATCCTGGCTACACCACACCTCACCCCCCATCGCCGCCCAGGGAACCGGAGTCCGGTCCATCGACACCGCCGATCATGGCCCGGGTGCCGATAACGGAACCAGTCCGTCCGACTTTCACTACCTGGTAATTGGCGGCTATAGGCCACCGGTTAATGACCTTGTAAAGTACACGGCATCGGTGCGCGCGGGCGATTCGATGTTTGGGGCCAACCACATATGCGGCGGCTCCATTGTCTCCCACATGGTCATCCTCACGGCGGCCCACTGTATGTTCACCAGGTGCGTTACACCCATCTCGAAGTCCATCTCAAAGACACTCTCATTCCCTCCCCCCTCCCCCCACCAGCACTGGCAGGAGACTGTCGGCACGAGTGTTTACTGTAGTCGTCGGCACACCCAAGAGACTCGAGGAGGTGTCCACCACCCAGGAGATGGATGTGAGAAAGGTGCTGCCGCATCCGAAATACAAGAGAAACGCCTTGAGGCATGACCTTGGCCTGCTACTGCTCAGCGATGAGCTATCCACGAACGATCACGTTGCGATTGTGCCCCTAAATGACGTTGCACCCACCGCTGGCCTCGCCTGCACCGTTGTCGGCTGGGGCACGGTCATACAGGTGAGACGGTGAATGGGGATTAAGATGAAGATGGAGATATGGAGATGAAGATGGAGATTCAACTAATATCCCTGTGCCTATATATTCCCCCATCCTTCTGCCAGTTCGGTCCCAGTCCCGATGAGGCCGTGAATGGCGATCTGGAAATCCTGCCCAACTTCGAGTGCGGCAAGCTGAACGGCTTCAATCCCAAGGGCATGATCTGTGCCAAGAATCGGGCCGACAGCGAAGTGGACAGCTGTCAGGGTGACTCCGGTGGTCCGCTCTTCTGCAATCAAAAGGTCACCGGCATTGTGTCCTTTGGCGAGGGATGCGGCGAGAAATTCTCGGCCGGTGTTTACACCGATGTCTTCTACTATCGCGAATGGATCATAGAAAACACGGCGCCGCACATTTTGCAAATGTCGCAGGTGTCTCTGCTGCTGGCGCTCCTGGCCGCATGGCAATGATGACGCATTCAACAGGTCGGGGCGGACGAGGCGGTCGAGGCGGTCAAGCAGCAAAGTTGTGTAACCTGCGGGCAGCCCCCTCTGAACTCTGCCTCCTCTGACCTGCAGCCTGCAGACGACAAACCGAAATTGACTGAAAAACAGCGGACAGGACATGGACATGGACATGGGACAGGGAACAAGGGGTAACAGTGGACAGTGGACAGTGAACAGGGGTCGATGCGGTCCACACGATGCCCGCACACATGTGCCTGCCCCGGTTTATGGTTGGTTCGTGGAACCCCCTGTTTGTGACAGCAATTATCGCGGGACTCTGGCACACCTGCAGCTGCACCTGCTGCCTCCACGGGGGGCGGAGGACATTATGCCACAATTCGCCATGGTTAATTTGGGGCACTAGCCAAAACTGTTGATTGAACCAATTAGGATGTGTGTCCAGATTATGGTAGATCCAAGGATGCCGGATAAATTTTGGAAAAGAAATCAGCAAAGCGGAAACATGTGCCAAGCAAATGCAATTATTCGACTTCCCTTTTGGAATCCCAGACTGTCGAGACTTCCTGATGATCCCTAGCTCCCTAGTCCTTGATGCATGGCAGCTCCTCCTCCTCCTCCTCCCAGGACACATACATCGCAATCAGGATTGTCATTTCGCATTCGCATTGTGTGCTATTCAAGTGCTCATAATGAATTTAATCGCGTATGTTTATTGCTCACTTTGACATGGCTCTTTGCTTCCATTTTGCTTACAGGACCTGCTTTCCAGGACCAACAAGTTGTTGTTGTTGCTGTTGTTACTGTTGTTGTTTTCTTAGCCACTGCGAGTCGACACTTTATCATTTTGTCACGCTTCTTGTTTACCAAGTTTACCCAGGCTCTGGGGCTCTCGTCCTTCCATATTGATTCGCACGCACACATGAGAACTGCTGAAAGGACCTGCTCCCTCTGCTAAATTGCTTGCATATATTAGACACATGCCCGGAATTGCTTTTCAAGTGAAGTTCATTTGAAAATAATTGCAGTTCAACTTGGCATGTTGCCTGTCTGATTGCGGGGACTCCCATCTACCCGGGAATCCTCGCTCCATCACAGTCAGAATTATAGCCAACTTAGAGAGAGATGGTTGAAGAGAGAGCGGCTAATCTGTCCCTTCCTTCCTGGTCATTCAACTCCGGAAACCCTCACTAGGTGCACTCTGGGCATTGGCGTCACCGTCGGCTTTAGCTTCGGTTAGTCGCGGTCACGCATCCCGGCGAAAATCCTGTTGGCGTGGCTAAGCTGCAAACGTCAACGCGTCGACCACGAGAGGTCCGTTCCTGGCCAAGGCTCAATCCCTAACCCGAAACGACCAAAAACCGAAAATCAGTATCAATTTGCGTTTGTAAATACATTTTAATGGCATTTCAAAGTGAGGCTCCGAGGGGTCAACTATACACAGAGGCACCCAACCCACCCAACCCAACCACCCCATCACCCAATCCACCACCCACCGTAATCAATTTGAACATTTAGGGATAGCCGCTCCTCCAACCCTTTGCTGTGAAAATTCCTACTCTTATCCCGTGGAAATTCCCTACTCCACCTCCCATGGTCAGCACCCTCCTCCCCTCTCATTCCCCTTCCGAATGACACCGGAAATCCAAACTACTTCCTGTTTGGCGGCGGTGTTAGCCGTGTGTTTCATTTTCGCTCTCGGATTTGCTTTGGTCTGACGAATGATGATGATGATGATGATGGCCTGGCCAGCGATTTGATTTGTTTTCATTGTAACGAGCCTTTTATTAGCTCCAGTGGCAGACCGAGCGAGCTCCCCCTGTCCTGTCCGGCCCAAACCCATACCCAACACCAAACCCCCCTCATACCCAACCCCATACCTCCCCTGCCATCCCAAACCATCGTCGTCCCGACTGTTATATTGGCTCTATTGTTGTTTTTGTTGCCGCTGTCGTTGTGGCCCTGTTCGTTAAATGCAAACACCAAAAGGGTTTTCAAAAACAACAATCAACGCCAGCAGCAACCGACCCTTCTGACTGCCCCCCCCCCTGCTGCCAGGTTCCAGGTCCCAACAGAGCCACGGCCAGAGCCATGGTCCAATCGACCAGCCTCGGCGGACGGCGGACTGGAAGCTGGGAGCTTTTGGGGGCCAACAGGAACGCCAGCGGCAGGCAACCCGTTTTCGATTCTGTTTACCCAACACTGGACGGGCAGACAGTCAGGGTCATTCAGTTAGGAACGCTGCATTCTAAGAGTTATTTTATTTATTTATTTATTTTATTTTTTTTTAACTAATAATATCTTTGCAGGTACTAGGATATTGGATGTTAAAGTAAACCCGGCAATAGAATCAAACCGTATCATTCAAAATCCCCAAAAATAAATTGTAATAAATAAATATATATGTATATATAATGTATAGTAAATATATGTAAATAATTAATATAATAAATAAATGTTATTGAAATTATTATAATAATTAATAAATAAATAAATGTTATTAAAATTATTATTATTATTTATTTTGTAAATTGTAAATTTAAAAAACTGCTCAGTTTCTTGAATTCTATCTTAGCTTTCTATATCTCTCTCTATCTCTTTCTCTATCTCTCTCTCTCTCTCTCTTTCTCTCTCTCTTTCTTTCTCTCTCTTTCTCACCCTCTCTTTCTCACTCTCTCTTTCTCTCTCTCTTTTTCTCCCTGTCTCTCTTGCTCTCCCTCTCTCTCTTTTCTTCCGAAAAGTTATTTTTCCTCTCTCTATCTTTACCTCTCTTTCAAGCTTAGTCAGGAATGTACAAGCCATAGAGAGAAAAGAGAGCTATATCTTTGCATTATCTATTCTTTAATATGCCTCATATATATATTCATTTTAATAGCGAGGAAAAAGGCTTCTATTAAGCACTGGGGAAGAAGATATTTTTTTCTCTTTAAATATAATTAAGCGGACAAGGTAAATTTGTTTATCTTAAGGCTCCTTTTAGAGTGTTTATTATGTCATGATTTTTATTATATCGTATTTAATAAAGTATAGTATTTCATAAAGAAATGTTCATGGGTCTGCAAAACTGGACACTGGTTACTGGAGACTGAATATAATATATTATTAGGGAGTTTTATAATTATCCAGTTTTTATAAGCCCATTAAATCTTCCTAATAATAAGTAAATATTAACAAAAAAAAAAAAAATTATTTTGATTATTTTTACATTTTTATGATGCAACCACATTTAAAAATAATTTTAACAAAATTACATAACTCTAAAAACTGAAACTTGAAAAGAAAACGTTGCTAGTCACCTGCCCCGTGCTGTGTGCTTTTTTAATTGTCTGACATTTCGCGTGAGCCTGTGTGCCTGTGTGTGTGTCTGTGCGGGGGCGAATGGGTGCTGGTGTCCGTAAGGGCGTGTGCCTGTGCGTGTGCACACACACACACACCCTCACACACACACTCGTTATTGTCAGTCTGTAGCAAAGCGATTTGCATACAAATTTGGCACGAAGTGTAAATATTTAAGCAGATACAAAGTGTGAGTATTAAATTTTTGATACTAATTAATTATGCATGTGTAAATTTCGCAATGAAAATTATTATAACGCCATATTCCGGGCCCCACCCACGCAGATTGTGCGCCAGATTTTTGGGCACTCAAATCAAATGTTTGACAAACAAAGAATCGGAATCCGGGTATCCCCAGTTTTGGAGTCAACAGCACACACTCGCTCCCTGGGCTTTAGTTGGACTAATTATGTAATTGGATTAGGCGGAGTTTCCCTGGGTACTGGTACTGTATAAGCTCAAGATGAGTAACGCCAGACCCTCTTGAAAGTTTGTTTGGAAAGCCAAAGGAGGAGGAGGAGGAGGAAGATAGAGTTTCCTAATTATTCCTAGATCTGCATAGGAATGCTGAAAATATCAATTTGCTCGAACTTTACAGTTTTCAATTTTGTTCTTAAATAAGTTAGGTTTTAATAGTGAATGGAAATACATCTGTATTAAAATATATCACCAAGAAGAGCTAAAATAAAAATTTATTAAAACGTTTGATTTTATATGCTTAATTTTTTGGGGAAATCAAAGTTTTAAAATATCATAACTCAGCCAAAAAATTATTAATTTCAATTCGGAAAACTTTTGTATAGTATTTTTTATTAGATTAACAAGTCTGCATACTAAGTTTTAAAATTTAAAAAAATAAATTTTTTTTTTAATTTTTGATAATTTTAATGATGGAACCTCTTGTAAAATTTTGAAAAAAATTTTAAAAATTTATTTTCCACCAGACATGCATAGATCGATTCGGCTGCAAATGCTGATCACGAATATATATGATTTATAGGGTCGGAAATGAGTCCTTCACTTGTTTGCAAGCTTCTAACTGACATGATAATACCTCCTAGACAAGGGTCTAATAAATATAATTAATAATATAGAGCTTCAAATTTTATATAACGATTTTTTGTCTTGTTTTTGAATACACTGCGCGACCGTCTGCAGAAGACCGCTGCTTCCCCCTGATTATAAGCTTTGAAGATCCCGAATCCTGAAACACCAGATCATTTTTTTCCTTTCGATAATATCGTTATTTCAACGGTAAATGTAATTTTTTTAATGTGTTTAAACTATATATATCCCAGTTTACAAAATTTCCAGTATGATATAATATTTTAAAATTTTTACGCTCTAAAATTGTATTCCTATCTCAACAATAGCTTGCGTTACGCATCTATCCTGGCCACCTCCCACACCCATTCTCCATCTCAGCATCTCTCCAGGAACTCAGGACCTCACTTCGAGGGCAATAATAACAAAACATTAAGTGCGAACAAAACGACCTAACAAATAGACAAACAAACATGCCGGAGGAGTCGAACAAAGCCATTGGATGTGGGGATACACAATGTAACTAACGCCTCGGAATGGCGGCAGGATTCAAGTTGATTGGGATCCGGGATTGGTATAGGGATTGCCATAGGATGGGGTTGAGTGGGGGGACACAACACAAAGCAATGGGATATCAAACAAGAAATTCTATTAAAACTTTTTCACTTTCCGGCGCCTCGTAAGTGTTTCGGATTCAAAAGCCAAATATCCCAATAAATAATTTACTATGCCGTGTGCCGCAGTGGAAGCTGCTCCTGCTCCTTGCTCCTTAAAGCGCATTAGCCAGTTCCCGCCGCAGAGAGTCCAGAAAGGAGGGAATGGGAGTAGACCCGCCCCCAAATAGACCCAGAAATACCCTCTGCTGGGAGATACAACTGAATATAGGCATGGCCCTCTAGTCCGGTATACCCTTGTATCGTGTTGTGAAAAACTTTCCAAGATGATAACTGCGACTGACGGGGGGAGTCTGGGAGTCACCGTATCCGTCGGCTACATACCAATTACTCTCTCAATGGGCTCTCCAGGCTCTCCAGGCTGTCCTCCAGGAGGACAAACAGAGTCTGTCCCGCAAAAGTCCTCCTCCGTCGAGTGCGAATCTGTCTGCGAAAGTGTAATCTATGGCCAAGACCACTGCAGACTATTTGTATTAATTTCTTGTCGGCGACTTGGTGCCCCTCGTAAGCTGGTGGGGGAAATCTTGGGTAACTCCCAACCCCTCACGGGTCATTCTGCGTGCCCAGGCATGTGCCAGGGCCAGCAGGCCATGTCAGAAGCTTGCTAAAGTTCCCAAAAAAAAAGCGAAGAATCTGCGCTGGCTTGTTTTGGTAATTGTTTTCAGTTAACAAGCTAATTGCTGGTTTTTGGCCACCTCAGAGCGCGTTGATTGAATTTAAATGGTTATTTTAGCATCAAAAGTGGCTAAGAGTTCCTGAATTTTTCCCCAAGTGTCAAAGTATAGGAATAATTAAGAAAAAAAAATATACTAATATTTATAATTCTAAAAATTCTAATTAATGTTAATTTCAGACAATTTGCTTATTCAAATTTATGATAAGGAAAAAAAATAAAAACAAATAAAAACGGAAACAAATTCAAAAATGGCCTCGAAAAAAAGGTAAACAAAGGCAGCTTTCCAATTGTCAAACCACAAGAGTGGATCGTATTTTCTAAGTTGCTCTCCCGCTCTTAGGTTCCACCTTCAAGCACAGTGAGCACAGTAACGGCACCTTCAACCAAATAAATATTCAAGGACAAGAAAAAAATGGGAACAGTAACAGACAAAGATAATGGTAAAAGAAAATCGTCACTCACTTGCTAAAATTGTTGTGTCCAGATCCAGATCCCAACGGCGAATTAAATAATAGTGGCTGGAAAAACGCAGCATACAAATAACTATTTAATTTAAAGCACGCACTGCACTTTTTTACCCATTTTATTTTATTTTTTTCTTTTTTTCACTTTCACATATAAAAAAAAAAAAAAAAAAAAAAAAAAAAAATGACTGGCCAAAAATAACATTCTTTATTAAATTCACAAACACTGCGGGGGCCGTCGATTTTACGACGCAGTTTTTCATTTGCTTTGATCGCCGCTGCGAGTTTCTGCACAGAAAACTTTTCGTTTTTTTTCACTTCGTTTTACACGGCGCCGATAATGCATGCCGGCGTTGCTGAGAGAGAGAGAGCTGGTTATTCTTACGTATTCTCACGCGCTCTTAGGTTTTGCTTTCAAGCGCGAGCACAGTAACGGTACCCTCAACGAAATAAATATTCAAGGGCAAGAAAAAAATGGGAACAGTAAAACCAAAGATTATTGTTAAAAAGAAAATCGTCACTCGCTTGATAACATTGTTAGATCCCAACGGCGAATTAAAAAAATGTGTATGAAAATAACAGCATAAAAATAACCTTTTAATTTTCACTTCTACACAGCATAGTTTTATACATTTTCTTTACTGGCTTTATTTTCACTGTCATACATATTCTTTTATAAATTCACAAGCACTGCGGAAGTTTTTGATTTTCCACTCCTGCCAGTTGTTTTTTTGCGGTAGTTTTTCATTAGCTTGATCGCAGCGACGAGCTTCTGCACAGTTTCTGCGTTTTGTCCCCTCCGTTTTAGCCGTTGTTGAGAGAGAGGGAGAGCTGGTTATTCTTTTGTATTCTCACGCGCTCTTCAAGCGCGAGCACAGTAACGGCACTTTCAAGCAAATAACTTTTCAAGGGCAAGAATTTGGGAACAGAGAAAGACAAAGATAATGGGAAAGAAAAAAATCACCAGTCCACTTCCTAACATTGTTATGGCAGAAATCCGGATTGAAAAATAGTGTATAAAAAAGAAACACTGCCAAAATACACTGCACACTTTTATGCAATTCCTTAACTTGCTTCTTTTTCACTTGCACATAAAAAAAAA
>VNJU01003006.1:3291-117057 GCA_008042675.1 Drosophila seguyi | reverse complement strand
CGTGAAAAAAAAGGTTTCTGAAGCCAAACCCAATAATAACGAGGAACTTTGGGGTGTGGTCAAGGATGCATGGAGCAAAATTCCTCAAAAACGGTGCCAGGACTTGGTGGACTCCATGCCAAGACGATGCGCAGCTGTCATCGCCAACAAAGGTCACGCAACCAAATATTAAGATTCTGTAAACATAGTTCTTAAGATATAATCCATTTGTTGAATTCTTTTTTTATTTGTTAATTTAGTTTTAGCATACTACGAAAACAGTGCTATTTTTGTTACCGCCTAAATTTGAAGGTTTTTTTTTGTTTTGCCAATTATTTTTAAAATATCCATTAGATCTGTTACTAATTTTGTTATTTCGATTGAAAATCATTGTAGTATTTAAGTTTAGTGAGTAAAATGATGAAAAAGTGTCAGAAAATACAAAAACGCTGGGACAAACACGAAATGTGCTTATGGTGCTATTATTGTTACCGCAACTGTATATATAATAAATGTAATACAAATTTTTATTGCATATTATCTGATTTAAAACTTTTTCATGTTTTTATTATCATTATTAGCTGCAATTTTTACTGAAATATAAATAAAAAAAGTGTTTACTTCGTATTTGGTATCTAAATAATTTTATTAAATATTTGTAGACTCGTTTTTGAAAAGATATTTCGTTAGCATCTTGAATATCCCTTAAAAATCTTTAAGTACCCCATTTATATGAGGTAAAAATCTTTATTTTATGAACTTTGAAGTTGATTATTCCTCATTAGTGGCATTTCCCTGAGATCCTGCGATTTCATTTGATTATATCAAGATCCTTGCTAGCTTCAATTTCAATTGTTGACCTCTTGAGGCTTCCATTTTGCCTTTGCCTCGTTCTATATTGTGTCCTTTGTGTCCCGTGTGTCCCGTGTGTCCTGTGTGTGTGTGTATCGATGTGTGGGGGTGGTGCTCTTTGGGTGGCCCACATGTCCGTGTGTCCGTGCGCATGTACAATACACAATGGCGTCGCTTATACACACACACAACCATACGTGAGTGAGTGTTTGCGGGGAAAATTCCATTTTCCATACTCAACTGTACTGCCGCGGAATTTGAATTGCCAACCGAAACATTCGCGGCTCTGGGCTCTGGGCTGTGGGCTGTGGGCTCTCTCCCCTCTCTATCAGTCTGTGGCCTGGCACGAAAATAATCTGGGTGAATTTTTAGCATTCGCAAAAAGTTTGCCAGTTCACGGTAAATTCCCATTCGATGGTCGTGTCCTGTGCCATTCCGTTTGCCATCCGTTTTCCCCGCAGTCTCTGGGGAGTCAAGTGGCTGGGCTGCTGGGCAAACAAGTGGATGGTGTGCACGGGAAAAGAAAACTAGGTAGCTTTCTAACAATGTGTATATTATGTGCTCTAAGAGGAGTAACGAGAAATCTCTCTCTTTAATTTATTTTGAGATCTTTCTTTTAAAAAACTAACAGGAATCAGGATTTTTTGAATTGTATTATCTTTATTTTATATACAAATAATTATTTAATATTTTAAGCTTACAAATACACAGTCTTTACAACTCTTTCTTTCCCCCGCTCTCTTTTCCATGCTTTGCCTGCTCAGTACAAGCAGTAGCGAACGAGAGAGAGAGAGAGATCCTCTCTGAGAGAGACCCTTTTCGTTTAAGCTACTCTCCGAGAGTAAGCTAAGTAAACTCTATCGAAATAAACCCAACTAAACATTATATCTTACAGTGTAGATGGAATATAGAATGCTTGATGTGGCAGATCAGCTGGAAGGGGTCCGGGCCTGTGGGCAGGATTCGGTTTTCCTGGACGGAGGGTTTCCCGTTGGCTTTGGCTTTGGTCTGATGCCAAGTGATTTATATTTCTGATATGCAAAACACTCGCAAACACATCTCGTACATATACATATACTCACAGAAATATACATACATACATTAAGATATATATATCTATATCTATATATATAAAAGAAATATATATAGACGAGACGACCGTTGGCTGCGATTTTGTGCGAAAATCGGGAAATTCGCAGGAGGCGAATGACAAATATGCGAAGGACATAAGCATAAGCAATGGCATAGGGACACTGGCAGTCCCAGGATAAGCAGTCGAATAAGGACTCGTCCTGCACCCACACAGGCACAAACAGGACGAGAGGAGAGTGTGTGTGTGTGTGTGTGTGTGTGTGCCCGGATGTGGTCGTTAGATTAATGCGCTTTGGCAACTTGCCAGTACATAAAATCTATGTATGAGCTTGGAACTTGGTACATGTGCTTTGTGTGTGTGCGAATGTCCTTACATACACGTATCCCTGTGTATGTAACACACACACACACACACAGGATACTTTGTGGGAGCACACGTCTTGCCTCCTCGCTCTCTCTATCTCTCTCTGTCTCTCTGGACTCTCTGGACCCAAATAGAGTCGAAGATATTGGTAAAAAGGTTTGGGGAAAATGGTGGTTAGAAGGGGGGGGGAAAGTGGGGAAAATTGAGGCTGAAGTTGGGGGAAAATGAGTGGCACAAGGGGGAGTATATCAAAGGGAAAGGCGAGCAGCATTAGCGACCACCGCAGAAGGCAGCCTTAGCAAGTCGGAAGCTAAATGCTCTGTAAAGTGTAATAATTAATTAATTTTTTATATTTTCTATAAATTATTAAGTAGTTTGATAAATATAAATTTTAATTTAATTTTTTTTAGTTAAATTTGTGTTATAAATTGCTGTATTTGTAATTGTTTCAAATGGTTTTAAGGCTTGTATTAATTTGCATAATTAATTGTCAAAGCCTTTACTCAAGGAATTAAAAGGAAAGTATTAAGAAGTTCAAGAGAAAGCTGTTTTTACTTGTAATAAATATTATTTTTAGTTCTAAAAAATACAAATAAAATATGTATATGTTTATAAACAAATTTTTCTACATTTTATTATTAGTAAAGCAAGTAAACAAAAAATAAAATCCTCTCCTTCCGAGAAAGCCAAAGCTAGACAGCTTTGAATCTTTATATCTTCCCCTCTAACTGACCAATCTTTATGAAATTTCCACAGAATATACACAAATATATATTTGAAATTATAGTATATATTTTTTTGTAGCTTCTGTTTGATGTATTTAATGCTTTTACTCCTTAAATCAGCCTTGGCAAATGAACTCTTGTTCACCCCATTTGCAAATTCTGGCTACCCTCGAGTGTCCTTCCTTATATGCTCTCTCGTTAGTCCAGATCCCAGATCCGCTCTTCCCATGGCATTATTGGATTTGAATTTGCGTTTTGCATCAGACAGAGGACAAAGGACGTGAGACGCAGGATGCAGGACCTGGGCATTGGGGGGGGGACCTGGGATATTGATGGCTTTCGCCTCGACATCAGCATCAGCAGCAAGCTCGAGCTCATTTGCATATGCCGCCTTTTTGGAGTCCGGGGACATAACGAGCGATAATGCTAATGCCTTTATGGTGCACACACACACAGATAGCCTTGTAAAATGTCCTTTATTTTTTTGCAAACATTGTATCCTGGCAAGGCAAGGAGAGGTGGAGGTGGAGGAGAAGTAGTAGCAACGGCAAACATTCGCAAATGTGAATAACAAGCCGAAAGGAACCCACCACTGGGCGACGTTGTGTGTGACCAGTGTTTCTCGACCACCACCACCACTGCCACCCACAGGAAAAGAGCCGGAAAAGCGAGGAAAAGCCCAACCTCCACCCTCCAGGAGGAATACCACCCCCAAAAGAGGCGGCACTGGGGCACCGTCACCCTTCCTTTCGTTTTGCAAAAAAATATAAAACCAACGGGCATTGGCATCGTTGCCAAAAAAATAAAGGAAAGCGAAAAACCCGCCCCGCTTGCTACTTTCTGGCCATATGTAAGCGAGGGTGGCTCCTTGGGTACTTTGGTCCTTGGTCCTTCGTCCTTTGGTCCTCCTGCCGCTGTGTGTTATGTACATCTCACATGCATGGCCCTCTATGTACCAAACATGTCCCTTGGCCGCTCGTTTAGGGGATGCTCGACGTGGCCAAACAACAATGCAAAGGCTGGCCCCACACACACAAGCACATATCCCCCCCACACACACACACCCCCCTAGCACACACACATACGTACTCTCCAACTGTTTGCTGATGGAAAGACCAAAAATCGATCCACTTTTGATTGGGTTTGCGACTGTACTACACTTTTTATGGCGGAACCTAGGAGGGGGCTTCGTTGGGTTTTTATAGCAACGATCGTGCGTTGCCTACTTTTAGGTGCTCGATCGGTTGGAGGGACTTTAAGCCATAAAATTGGAGTTGGGTGGAAATATTAAGGTTGGATTTATGTTTATGATACTGAAATAATAATATATACTTTATATATATTTAATTTTTTATTAAAAAATATTCACAAAATGTGTACAAATCGTTTCAACATTTATTTGATTTTTTTAGAAGGCATTTTAGCATTTATTTGATTTTTTTATACACTCAGCTCAGCGCAATTCCAAGAATTAGCATCTATATCTGCTTGATTTGTACTTTTGCGATTTTATAAATCCTTTTTAACAAGTAAACCTGGTTTTAATATTTTTTATGGGGTTTCAAAAAAATCTTTTTTAAGAAATCTTTCATTTTTATACAATTTTCGTCATTTACTCAGCTGTATTTTTTAGTTTTATGTTAATCTTTATGTTTATTAGCATTTTAAATAAATCAATTTTAAAACATGAAAATAAGGTATAAATAAATATCATATTCTTTAGGTCTTAGCAATAAAAAATACTAAATATATTTTAGTATTTTAATTATATATTTTTTATAATAAAAAATACCACATTCGTTGTTATTTTATTGCTTAAATTACACAAAAATATAATATATGTACTCCGAAAAATACTTAAAAAATTATGAAGAAAGCTACCAAAAAGATGATATATTTATTCTTTAGTTTTATAATTAGTTTTTTTCACTTACGGAGCCCCTCCACATAGCCTAACCACCAAACGCCACCTGGTGGCTACCTGTACAGCTTCAGGCGTTCGCCCACAGATGGCGACACAGGTCTTATTGGACACGCGCAAACGTAAATGCCAATTGGAAGGCTCGGAATTGCCGGAAAATCGGGGTGGTTAGCGCACACACACACATACACACATATGTGACCCACACGCGCACACATGTACGACATACATGAAGTTCACACATGCAAATCAGGATGTACACACCGAAAGAGAGGCAAGAAAAGGATGGGGGGGAAATGGTCAAGGAACTTGATTTTCTTGGAAAAGAAAGGAAATTTGATAGGTCACAAGGGTCAAAGGGGTTGAGAAGTCAAGGGTCAAGAGGTAAAAAGGTTGATAATCGCGCAATTATTTAATTTTTTACATTATTTAAGATTGGATAAGAAAAATAGGAGGAAAATTTGTTGATAGAGTTGGGGAAATTATAGGTTTACCTAGGAAAAGGGTTTAGAAAAGAAAATGCAATCAAAAACGTAGGCTTTTAAGCTAAAAATTAAATCAATAATTAATATAATAATATATAATACAGGATAATATAATTATACTCTGAAACTGTACATTTTCCTTGTGGAAAAACTCCATAAAAGGCAAACGCGATCCCCTTGAGATCTCCCAAAAAACAAAAGAAAACGCATTTGTTTGGAGTCAGAAGATGGAGCGTGTTTAGGAAAAAGTATCTGTATCTGTATCTGTCTGTGTATCTATATCTTATTTCCACATGTGTTTCTTATTTTTAGTTTCTTTCCTTTTCGGTAAAAAAAAGGATCCCCTCCTTGACACTGATAAACATAACATAACATCCTGCAGTTGTTGTCGCCAACGCAGACATCAGGAATTTCCATATTCATTCCAATTTTCAAGTGCCCCAAAAAGGGTTGCCCTAATTTATGTCTTTAGGGATTTATAAACAACAGTTTCCTTTGTAAATAACATAAAAAAAAAAATGTACTAACTCTAATTTCAATGTTTAAATTAAGAAAGAAAATTAAAATTGAGTTGAAAAATGGGGTATCTAAAGCAAAGGCATGTGTTTAGGAAATAAATATATTTTTAGAGGTGAAATATAAAAGAAAAAGTTTGACATATATGTTTAATTGGTTTATTTTATATTTAAACAGTATAAATATTTAAGAAAAATGATTTTTATAAATATATTCAGTAACAAAGGTCGAAAATAATATTTTAATGAGAAAAAAGTGAAAAAGATCAGCTTAAAAATGCTTTTAAAATGTTTTAGAAAAAAATAAGAGTCTAATTTGTTGAAAAATTATTAGACAAAGCATTTAAAACTTTAATATTTATAATAAAAAGCAACATTTATAAAAAAAATTATGCAAAAAATATATTTTTTAGGTTGTTAACATTTTATTTTATTTCTAAACTAAAGCTTAGTAAATAAATTTTTAAGGCATTATTAAGTAGAGCAATTTGATTGTTTCTATTATTTTCTAGAATTTAATTTATTAAATCAAAAACTAATACATAAAAATTACAAAGTGAACCAAAGGATTTTATTAACAGGAAATTTGTACCTATATATATATATTTATTTATTTATTTCTGCCCTTTGGACACTCCAGATGTCCCTGGTGCTTAAGGTCCTGCGGCTGTCACAGCTGCCTTTTTATATTTCGACGGCGACTCCATCGCCTCCATCCACAGAGTCCGCAACCCATTCTTCCCCTTTCTTTTTTTATGGTCTGGGTGGCCATCGTGGAATCAGGATCCGAATTAAAGTCAGCATCCAGCCAAAAGGACCTTCAGCCATTGTGCGCGGTCCTTTTGGGAGGCTGTACGTGCTGGCAAAAAAAAAAAAGAAAACTGAAATCAAAAACAAGAAACATCAGAATATCCCTATATGGCGATTTCATATATATTTAGCATTTAACATGCTCCTCGCCACTCATTTTTTACGAGTATTTGCGTCAGGACAATGCCGCCTGGAAAGGTCAGCCGTCAGCCGTTCGTTTCTTTCGTCCTTCGTCCTTTCTTTCTCTGTCTCTCCTTCACCGGGATTCCCATTGTTTTGCGAGATTTTTTGCGGTTTTTATGTAATCTCACGTTTGACGTATTGGTTTCAATGGCCCTGATGCCCCGATGATCCCGAGATGCCATCCGCTGGGTGGTCCCCCGGGCGATATTCCGATATTCCGGCAGCGGCAACACGTTCCCAGATATTGGCCAGTGAGCAAAAAAATATGTTGAGAAATATTGAATAGGAGTAATAATAATAATAATAACAATAATAATAATACTTTGCCTTGAGATTGAAAACAAATATAGAAAATATAAATTCTCTATCGATATTTTAATTTTTAAATAAAAATAAATTACAAAAGATACTCTGCTTGATATATATTTAATCAATATATTAAGCATAAATATATTTAAGTTTAAAATTCCTTAAAAAAATCAAAATTCCTTAAAGAATTCTGCCGAAAATCCTTGTGTTTTCGCTCAGTGTCCTGTCCCTCATCTGTCCATCACATTTGAGAATCAATCAGAGACAGGGGAGCCTCCGTTGTGGAACAGGATTTGCCATGGTTGCACCAAGCTGCTAATTAACGCAATTCTCCACCCAGCCATATCCTGCCATATCCTGCCTCCTCCCACAATCGGTGTTGATATCGACATGCCAGTCACAGACAATCAGGGTCATTGTCTCTGCATTATTCGGCGTATGCAAATCAGGAGCGAAAATCATAAAACAATTGTCGCACTTGCCAGGCGATTCGATCCGGTGGCAAAAGGACCCTCCGCAGGACTTTGGCCCGCAGTTTCAGTTGCAGTTTGCAAATATCTACCCCCGAAAAAAAAATTGATGGGAAAATTTGAGAAGGGAACTGGAATTGCAGGAACTACTAAACATAATAATAATAATATATTTTATATATAAAAAAATAAATATAATAATTTAAAATGAATTTAAAACCCAAGAAAATACTGTATATTCTTAAAAAAGAATGTTTTCTTAATTAAAAACTATATTCTACATTCAGAAAAAAAAACAAATTTAATTTAAGAAGAATAAGTTTGTATAAAAACAATTTTAATTTGATTTTAAAACAGTTCTTCAACCTTTTATGCTTTCAGATACTTTTTTATGGTATTGAGATACAAAATAAAGATTCTTTAACAAGAGATTAAAAAAAAAACAAAACAAAAAGGTAAGAAAAAAACTTTAAACTATTTTTTAAAAATATTTTAGATACGATTCTCGCTTATAAAAATTCTAAAAAGTACTAAAAAGAAAAGTACAACAAATTTAAATATTAAGAAATATATAGAAACTTCCCTGACTATTGTTAAAATAATAAACTTTTATAAACTACCGATCTTAGTTACTATTTTGTATTATAAAAATACAATAAACAGTTTAAAAAATATACTTTGTACTGTTTTCCAGAGATTAAAACTTTGTGTAAATATCCTCTAAAAATACTACAAACAAAAAAAGAAGAATAAAAACATTTTCCAAGGGGGGAAAGGCCTCTTCAAACAGTTTTCCGAAAAAGCATATACCATTCGCAGTCCTCGAGGTTGTTGCCTAATTTTTTGTTCGGTTTCGCAATTGTGCGCAATTCAATTCAATAAAAATAAATCTCAACCGCAAACAAAGTGTGTGTTCGGACAACGGCCGGCTGGCTGACTGGCTTGCTGCCTTTCTGCATTTGAGGGATTGTCCGGCATTTGTTCTTTTCGGGAATTTGAATATGGATTAGGCAAATCGTGCGTGCAACACTCACACCCCTCGATAGCTGTGCCCTCGGACCCTTGGACCCTCGCAAAAATTAATTTTATGGCCGCACCAAATGCGTCAGATGCCAATAAAACGATTTGACGGTTCGTTCCTCGACCATTGTTTGCATATATTTATATGGAGAGTATTTTTTGGCAAAGTCGGGGAGGAAGTGTTATCCTAAAATTTTGGGGTAGGCGGAATTCTAAATATTATTTAACAAATAATTTTTACAATTATATAAGTTTTTAGTATACAAATTAAGTAAATGTTTAATAGAATTATAAACAGAAATATATAGTAAATAGCGAGTTTATAAATATATATTTAGTATACCAAATTTTTAAAGATATAATAGAATTATAAGCAGAAATACATAATAAAAAGCGAGTTTATAAATATATATTTACTTTTCTAAATAAAAGTTATTTATTAATATATAACTATATATTTTAGTCAGCTATTAACAATGTTTAAGGGTCATTTATTTTTTATTTTATTTATTATTTAGTTACATTATTTTGAACTTATTAAGTTATTGATTTATGTATTCATTTATTCATTTTTATTATTATTTTTTTTTTTATATCCAGAAATGTATGAATTCCATTAAAGCCAAGGCTCATATTTTACTAAATATAAGAATATTGTTTTTAATTTTATTTATTTATTAGAATATTATTTATTTATATAACTATAATATATAAAATTTATAATTTATATTTATAAAATATTAAATAAAACTAAAACTAAAATGTACAGTTTTAAGACAAAGTTTTAGAAAAAATATTTAAGTTTTTAACACTTTAAAATGTAGATTCAAAGATATATAAAATTTTAAACACATTAACTTTAATTTCTAATAAATAAATTAAGGCTTAATACCTATATCTTCCTTTGGAATTTCCCTAAGAATCACTCAGCTCATATAAAATACTTAACAAATAATATTCCAGTAATTAAAAACTTTCTAAAAATAAAAGAAACAATTTAATAATTTAAAACTAGTACAAAACCCCCCAAGTAACAATTCCCAGAAGTTATACAATATTTTTTTGGCTTCCTAAACATTTTATTTTCCGTTCCTCGCGTACTAAATATGTACATTTATGTTGCCCAAGGATGTGTAAATGCATTTTGTATTTTCAGAAAATTCTATAATGGGAAATTCTATGCATATGTGTGTGTGTGTGGAACGAAGGGCGATCACGATCGCCGTTGAACTTGACTTTGGCATTGTGGAAAATGTGGAAAGTCGAGTGGCGCAGTGCGTGCGTTTGATGGGTTAAGCGGGGGGGAGAGCTGGCTGGCATTTTGTTACCGAAATAGATAGATTCTTATGACTGGTGGGATGCAGTGCATCCCCACACACACACAGACACTCGCAATACTAAAATAAACACGAGCATCCGTCGATGTGGAGTCGCGTTCTCATCTGCCGCCGATGACCGTGAGGATGCGGATGCCATCGAAGCGACAACTCCTGCGTCTGAAGAGACAGGCCACAGTGGGGCATCGGTAAAGGAAACTCAGGGTGTTTAAAGGGTATTTTTAGAAAATTAATAATATAATATTATACAAAATATATACTATATAGTTAAGTACATATTTAAAGATATAATTTATAAGTATTTTAATATAAGCTTAATTTTATAAATATTTTTTTTGTCTTTAAAAATTTGTAGAAAAAAAAGTCAAATATAATATATCCACAAAATGATTGCAACCTCATCAATATAATATCATAAATCTTATTAAATAATATTATATATAAACTGTTATATATCATAAATGAATCCTAATTTAATATTAAAATATTTATATTATCAAAAAATATTTTTCTTTATTGTTTGTCTTTTTTATATGTTTTTAGAGTTTTTCTTAGTGAAGCAGTCATTTCCGACCCTATAAATCATATATATTCTTGATCACCATAAACAGCCGAATCGATCTAGCCATGTCTGGCAGAAAATATTTTTTTTTTATTTTTTTTCAAAATTTTATCATAAAAATAAACAAAAAAAAATGAAAAAAAAAAATTTTTTTTCATTATAAACTCAATATGCAAATTTGTTAAGCTAAAAAAAACTAGCACAGAAAAGTTTTCCGAATTGAAATTAATTAATTTTTGTCTTAGTTATGATCGATTTTCATGTTTCAAGGGTATAAAAACTTCGGTTCTTCAACGAATGCTTCTTTTCTGTTTTTTAATCATATTTATTAATATATTAAGCTGTTTTGCAATTTATTAATTACAATTACAAGCGCAAAGTTAAAATTAAAAACATTATATTGAATTTAAATAAGGATACCTTGTTGGTATCATTTCCTTTAACAATATTTTCCAAATAAAACTCCTATAAAATATATTTAAGGGATTTATGGAGAGCAAACACCGCTGAAGATATTTTTTTTTATATTTTTTATACCATATATATAATAAATAAAATATCTCTAGTTAAAAAATAAATATATAAAAATGAATCATCATTTTTTTCACCACCATCGAGTGCCTACTGTAACTTCTGGCGGAGAGATGGGGGTTGCGTGGGAGGGCCAGGAGTGCTGTCCACACGGCCTCTTTTTTCCCGTTACATGGCCACGCACATGTGCGCAGCGCCAGCAGCGACTGCAACTGCGACTTCGACTGCGACTGCGACTGCGACTGCGACTGAGACAGAGGCGGCGAGTGCGTTTGACATTGACATGGTTGCTAGTCTGTTTACTTAATGTCGTTTCGAATGTGTTTCATTTAGCCAACCGTCCGGCAGGCTATGCCCTGCCCCACCCCTGCCTCAGATATACCCCTTCACCCCACACCCCCCCGCCTGCAGTCTTCAGTTCCCCACCCCCCACAGCACCCTTTCCATCTCAGAAGACAGCGCTTGTCCCAGCCTCAACTCCTTTTTACACTGCCAGAAAAATGATTAAAAAATACATCAAACATTAATTTTAATAAATTAAATTAGTGTTTAATTTTTTAATTTAAAAGTCTTGAAATAATATTATTATTATTTATTAAAATTAATCAGAAATTGTAAAGAAATTACACCTTATTAGAATCTCCATTTTTGTGACAAAGTTTTTAGAAAAATCACAAAAAATATATAATCACTTGGGATATGTAAAATAAAATATTTGCATTAAAAAATAAACCTTGTATTTTAATTTTTCATTAAATAAGTGCTTACGAACCTAAGAAATTATTTTTAAACAAATTTTTTAAGTGGAATTAAGAAAATCGTGTAATTTAAAGTCTAGTTAAGCTTAAAAAACTCTTGGTAATTTTTCTATATTTAATTAATAAGCAAATACACTTATTTAGCTCTTTAAAATTTTGTTTTGTTAACATTATTGTTTAATTAATTAAATTAACCTTAGTTTTTGTTAAGTGTAACGATTGCTGGCTGGATATTGATGCGCCACAGCCGTCGTCTTCATCTTCGTCGCGGAGGGTGGCTATTTATAGTGTCCGCTTCGATTTGTGTTACTGTACATTGCAGGCCGCTTTTCCAACTTTTCCCCAAAACGGTTTTCCAAGAAAAACTAAGCCAGAATCTAGATTGATGTAATCCAAAATCGGTGATTTGTAAGGCAATATCTTTATTACAATTTTGTGTTACAAAAATTTATGTATTATGTAAAAAAAATGTATTATTTATTATTTATAACTATATTTCAAACTATAGCTTATTAAATAAATACTTAAAAATTTGATGTATATATATTTAAATGTATATATTTAATGTATATTTAGTTTAACTTTTGAGGAAATATTCCGAAAACTAAGCATCAAAGGAATTAACTTAAAAATATAAGAAAAATTCTAGTTTTCTAACAAATTACCTAATATTTTTTGTAATAAGATCATTGTAGCAATTAAATTAATTTTTTAAATATTAAATATTATTTAAGAAATATATGGAAATATCAAAATTAAAACCATAAAGCTTTGCTCAAAAGATTTGACCAAGAAATACATTAAATCAAAGAAAATTGAGAAATATAAAAAAAATCCCTTTTAAATACAATATAATATTAAAATAATACTAATTATTTAATTCATATATTTTATTTATCAAATAATATAAACCCAAGGTAAACCCTAGGCAATTACTGTACTTCTTCCACTTACAACTATCTCCCCCAAAATTTGTGTTTTTCTTTTGTAATTTTTGTGTAACGTAGAACACATTGACCTAGGCTCTGGTTACTATTAATAGGGATCCTTGACAGGATATGCGGCAGATGGGGGAGTACGCCATAAGAGACTCCTCCCTTTTCTTAGTTTTTTTTTTTGGTGGAGTCTCGACCATGTGACACATGTGTGTCCATTTGGGAGCAGCTCCGCGTCGATATCGGGGGACACTCTCGGCTTTTCTTGTGGGGCAGCGAGGCCTGCATCCGCTCGCTAATGATGTATCTGTATCTGCATCTGCCTCTGCCCGCTGTAAATGTATCTGCATGCGATGATGCAGTATCTGCGGCCATGGCGTGGCTGTACTGCACTTTGATTTATTCATTCGAACGCCTTTCGTTTCCCACGAGTCATCACACACACATATATATATATATATATATATATAGCCATATATCCATGGCCACTTCCTGTACCCGCGAATATTGAATAACTTCCTCTGTCTCCCTTCGACTTTAAAATTTGAATTTTTTTTAATATGCATCCTTGTCCCAAGTGGTGCAATGTCCTGCCAAAAAAACAAAAAAAAAAGGGCTGCGCGAAAGAGTTTTACCCCCGGTAAACCGGAACTAATGGAAAATATATATAAAAAAAAAAACGATGCATCCCGAAAAGGTCGTCATCTATTTTTTACGGGGTGAGAGGGCCGCGCATTAGTTGACTATAATTTATTAATTTACATGCGTCCTTTTGCATAAGGGCGAGAGGCAGGGGTCGCAAAACGGTCCAGGACCCTCTTCGAATCCGGTTGGGTCACCGCATCCTCAGGGTAACTCCATGGGCTGACCCGCGACAACAACTATCTCCGATCGGTGGCGGAACCATCCATCCCGGAAGCGCAGCATCATCATCATCATCATCATCGGCAACCAATTTCGCACCCCATTCCCACTGCGATCGGGTTCACAGGTCACACAAAGTTCACAACCAACAAAAAAAAAAATATGCATAAAAAATCAGGGAAGCTAGAGGAAGGTCGCGGCCTGATTTCCATATCCTGGCATATTTATAAACGATTTAAGGCTCACTTTATGCTGGTCAGGACCTCTTGAATTTGATGTTTTGCTTAATGGATATTTTTTAATTAATTATTTTGGCTTAAGAGAAATTTTACTAAGGTTTTGAATGATCAGAGGATTTATATTTTAAGCTTTAAAAATTGTTCTTTTATAGTTTAACTGTTAGCGCTTTATAAAAAAATGAATTAAATACTTTAAGTAGTCAGAATATTCAAAAAAAGCAAATTAAATAAATAATAAATAAAAATACATGGAAAAATATATTCTAAACTCAAAATAAATCAAAACTTAAATTTTTACATTTTAAATACAAATTAATTAAAACTTTCAGCGGAAAATAATAAAATTAAAACTCTCTAAAGCCACAGGAAACTTAAAAAAAAAGAAATTAAATTAATATAAGATTAACACAAGAAACAAGAAACCTAAAAAAAAAGAAATTAAATTAATATAAGATTAATATAAGCTGAAGTTCTAGTAAGAATCATTCATTATAATTAAATTCCGCACTCTCTCTCTCTCTCCTCCCCGTAATTATCCCTTTTCCCTGCCGCCAAATAATTATAAATAAACTCCTTTTTTCCGTTCAATGAATTTTTTGCCGACTTTTCCTACGTTTTTCTGCGGTCAATTGATTTGGAATGACCAAAACGATTGACTCGCCGTCTATTTCATTAGTTAATGATCCTTTTTTTTTGTATTTTTCTCTGTTTTTTGTGGGATTCTTTTTGTAAATTGCATTTCCTATTTTGTCTCTACTCTCAACCCCCTAAGGCAATTAAGGTGTATATCCGCAAAAGGATCAATTGTTGGACACTTGTTCGTTGTGGTTTCTCTCTCATTCCCTTTTTGATTTTTCCCGAATTTTTCCCGAATAATTAGAGAGGGGAAAAAACTCGGGTGAGCTAAGCAATTTTCGCCGCTGTGAAATACAGATTAGGGAAGAAGAGGGAAAAGGGCAGGAAGTGCTCCCTGACCACGGAAAATGGGAATGAATCGCCGCCTGCCAAGTGCAATGGGTCGATGGACCTGCAAAAGATGACCTGCTGGGTCCAGCTTAACGGTACCAGATGTGCCCCGAAAAGGGAAATAGAGGAGAAACGGTGGAAAACTCAGGTAGAACAGCATCCTGGCGCTGTCCGGTGCGAGTCCTGTGTGAGCCGTGATGTGTTTGTAAACACGCTCGAAAATATAATAATAGATCAAAGGCAGATACGGGGTACACAGAGAGAAATTTCTATGATAAGTTGAGTATAAAGAAATTTTATTTAAAAGGGGTAAACAGGAAAAATTGGTTATTTTATTTTATTTAAAATATTTATTAAGTAAACTCAAAATGAACATACACAATTTGTAGTTAAAATTTTTATTTTGTATTGAAAAAACATAAATTTAGAAAGTAAATTCAAGAAAGGAGAGCAAATTTGTTTAAGAAAAATTTTAAATATTATATATTGTATATTTTTTAAAATATATTTTGCATAATTATAATTAATATATGAGTAAAGATACACTTAGTTCTTAAGTAACTATATTTCGTATGTAAAATATCTAAATTAATGAAGTTAACTTAGGAAAAACGCTAAAATTCTTTGAATAAAATGTAACTAAAGTTGTAAATGTAATTAATATCAATATAAATATTAAATATATATTTTTAAAAAAATTATTTTGGTTTTAGGTAAAAAAAAACCAAGAAATTCTTGATCGTAAATATTCCACAATCCTATTTTATATCAGATAATCTATATTTCTATATGTTCATTAATTTTTACTTTTGAAGAAAGCTTGTTTTTAATTTTACAAATATTTTAAAAACTTTTATAAAACATTTTTTCTTCAATAAATTTATATTTTATTTATATAAATATAAACACATCCCTTCTCTCAGTGCGCCTGTCAGGAGCAAAGGTATCCTGCAGATTCTGGCACTTGTGATGCGGGCGTGCATGCGCCGCAGGATCGAAGGAACCCGAAGGATCATCATCTAGCGAGCGGCGATCGCGAGTGTGGGAACCACCGGAAATCAGGAGGGGAAATTCCGAATTTGTAACACACATGTTCTGCACCGGATCGGATGGAGGATTGAGGATCCAGGCTCGAGGATCCAGGATCGAGGATCATTTATTCATCAGGTGTAAGGAGAAAGTGCTCTATTAGAATAATTCCCACGCACGTCGAGGTCAAGCTGGTCCGGCCAGATGGGATTTTTTTTTCGGATTTAATTCGATTCGAAAGGATGATCGATGGGTTGTAATGTTCTTTTGAAGTCACTCAAAGGGCTCATAAAAAGAGGTTCAATGAGTTTAATGTAAAGGAAATGTGTTAAAATAATGTTTTTTTAAATATTTATGTTTAAAAATTAATATTATATATTTAATATAATATATAATATTTTATATACATTAATAACTATATATTTTTAATGTTATTTTAAGAAGAACAAAGTCCTTACGTGTATTTTTATACAAAATCCTAAAGAAATGTTTAAATTTGGGGATATATAATATTATTAATTACCATTGAATATTTTTATTATAAAATATAAACAAGTTTTATAAGAAAACACCTTAGTACCTTTTCCTATATAAATATGAGAATATTTTCACCAATCCCCAAGATATTCTTCGTTTTTACCCTCAATTTTTCTCCCATGACCAGCTCTGGCCTCTGACCTCTCTGCTGCCCTTCAAAAAACAAAGTACAGTTAGTTTTTCGATTTAAAAAAAAGCCTATCAAATAAAAAGGACCACAATGGCAGTGAGTGGGATCCACCAAAGGAGCAGGATCAAGAGCAGGAGGCTATCCCTCATTGGCCTCTCAAAACATGAATAGCAAGCGAACAACAACATACAAAAAAATACAACAAAAAATACACAAAAAGACCTTATATATTTATCAACAAAAAAAACGAAAAAAAAAAAAAGGAAACTTAAGACGCACGGATCGTTTTTATAGCGGTACCAACATCCTGATGAAGCAGCCAGGATCAAACGGACATACTTGAGACGCGAATGCCTAGCGGTTTCTCATTCTTCGCCGCTGATCTCCTTTCTTCTCCTTTCTGCTCTGCTCCTTTCTCCTCCTCCCCCATTTTTCTTCTTTATTTTTTAACAAATATTATACAATGATCTAGGGTTTCCTTGAGTCCTGCCTAGATTTTCGCACGCCGCCAACGCCGCTCCTGTTCCTTTGTGTAATACCAAAAAAACCGATGAGCTGAGTTGGTATTTTGGGTTTGCTAAAGAATAAAAAAAGAAAGAGAAGCCGTCTCTTGATGATGATCATTGGAGATGCCCTGCAGAATGTTAACTATATTTTTGCAGAAGAAAATCACAGAACTGAGCACCACTGATGATGATTATCTGCTTATGAGGCTCTGGCTGCAAAATGTGATTGATTTTAATTGGGGTTCCCTTTAGATTATTTGCCCAAGTGATCCCGTTTCCACACACACACATGCTGTGTGCACCTTCCCCTGATGGGATCTATATCTTTGGGATTTCGGGATAGGATCTGGGGACATCTTCCGCTCCTCCGAAACAGATGCCCGCTTGGGCAATTGTATCGAATCTCTGCTCGCCTTGGAATGTGTGCAAAATCCATTGGATATGTGAGATCGTTTCGATGGGATTATGATTTGGAAGCAGAGAAGATGCTTCATCTGCGATCTGCGATCTGTGAGATCTTTGGTAATGGAGTTTCCCCCGGGGACTAATTGAGATTCTAGCAGCTTTAGGAGATTTTGGGATCTGACTGAACTTGAACTGGATTTTTAGTTATATTAAGTTCCAGAAAGTTGGCTTTTTATTGTGTTAATGTAGTTATTTAAATTAAAATTAAGTTATTTATGGTATAAATATTTTATTTATTATATTTCTTAATATATTTTAATATTTAAAAACATATTTTAGACAATTAGTAAGTTTTTTAAATAGAAAAGGGATCTCCTTGAGCTCCTTACGAATTTTAAGTTCTGTTAAGCCCCAAAAAGGTTACTGTTTTAATGTTTTAAAATATTTATTAATATTATGAATTCATGTATATGTATATTATATATTATTTCTATATTTATTTATATATTTCATTAATAAATTATTTATTTCAATATTTTTTATACCATTTATACAATTAAATTAGAATATACCCAAGTTCTTCTTTGATTAAAAATTATGTTAGGCCCCCGAAAGTTGGTTTAAAATTTTGTTTTAAATATTTATTTCAATGCAAATTAACTTCTTTATAAAATAATAAATTTTTGTATTATTTTTTGTACATATATAATATTTTTTATTAACAAATAAGTATTTTTATACAATAAGAACAAAGAAATCTTGTTAGTTCAAACATTTTCTATATAAGTCAAGTGCCCGAAATTTTTTCTTTTAATTTGTTAACATATTTATTTAAATTAAAAGTATATAGCTTAAAGCTTAAATATTTTATTTATTATATTTCTTCATTTATGTATTAATATTTATATTTAAATACATATTTTTTAAGCAACTAAGTATCCTTTTAAAATATATAAAAATATACTAATAGCTCAAAGACTCGCAGCTTCTCCTCTGGCTAAGGCAGGTCTTTTTCTGGGAAATTCTCTGCAGCTTTCTGGCCTGATTCGTTGGTGTTTGTTCGTTGCTAACACTTTCCGGTGCCCCAGCCCCCCTCTCCCCCTGGGGTTACCCCCGATTTTCCTTGGCCAAGAACACATAATGTGACTGCTGTGAATTTCACGACTCGCCAGTTAGAGCTGCCTGTTGTTGCGGCGAGGGAAGAGTTCAAATTGCTTGAACTTTATGGCGATGGTGTTCCAACTGGACCGGACTCTTGGTCTCGGCCAGGTTGTGTCCCTTTTTTGGCCAGCCCAAGGGCGGGCGAGTGGGGGAGGGGCGGAGGGAGGCAGGTAGCAGTGGAGCATGCAAGCATGACCAGCGGTCATGAATTGCAATTGAAATTGGAATCGTTCTATGACCAGAGTTTTGGTTTTTTGCTATTGGTTTCGGTTTTCGTTTTTTTTTTTTTTTTGGATTTGGTATTTTAACTATTTTTTGTAAAGGGTATTAAGATTGTTTAGTGAACTTTTCTTAGATTTAAGAAATTTTTACAAATGATTTTAATTTAATTTTAATTTTAATCATAAGTTTAGCTGTCACAATGCTAGGTTAAGTTGTTAATATTATTTTAAAAATATATAAATTTATTTCAGCTTCTTGAATTAATTAATTTTCGACTGAACACCTCTCTTAATATTTTTATTTAATTTTTTTTGAGATTTTTAAAGGTTTAGTTTTAAGTTGACCTATTTTTCTTTTCATTTATTGATATTTGCTAAGCTCCTATAAAATGTTTAAGCTTTAAAAATTTACATAAATATTCCCAGAACCTCTGTGGCTCTTTATAAATAATTTAATACATTTTTAAATGTTTAAATTAAAAGGGTATTTATTTAAATGCTTGTTTGTCCCTCTAAACTTTTCCTTTTTCGTTTGGTTTCTTGTGTTTTTTGTTTTTTGATGCTCACAGCTTCGTTTCGGTCAGACTTTTTGGGGTTGACTGAAAATTTGCCTGGCTGCTGCTGCTGCTGCCGCTTCTGCCGGCAATCAAAAGTCAAAATCTTTTATTTTTTTCTCTCCCTCTCGTGGCTGGCCAGAAAAAAAAAAAACGTGATGCAGTAGGAACTGGCAGCTCCTCCGTCCGGCTCATGATGGCATTTACTGGCTGTGGCCAGCTCTGGCTAGCCCACAGACTCACTGACTCAGGGACAGACCCACGGACCGACTCACAGACTCACTGACTGACTCACAGACTCACTGACTGACTGACTGAGGAGCGTCCGAGACATGGCACAATTGCTTTTATTGGCTGGCAATGGCAGATGCGATGAGGCGATGAGTGCAGAAGCCGCTCCCGTTGACAACATCGAACTGCAGAATTATGAGCATTTTTTCGGGGGCTTGGCCCTGGCTGCGCCTTGGTAGGAAAAGCCACTGAAAAGCAGCCAAAAGAAGCGGAAAAACTGCCCCCGGCTGGTGCGAAATCTTTCGCCTAGCTAAAAAAATATGATACAAAAATATACATCGCCTTCCTGGACACTATATATATGTACAGACAAATTGCAAGTGCACTCGGCTCTGAGATACAAGATACAGATACACCTTTTGGTTAAATGCAAATGTGTCAATTGCTTCAGCCGGACATTTATTTGGTATTTATGCGGCTCGGCTTGCCACTCGACTTGAGACTCGACGGGGTCTGGGAAGAGATCCACAGATCCACACAGATCCGCAGCTCGTGAGCCGCTTTTTGGCATACAATATTTTGACAATCCAAAGGATTCTTCACCTTTTGCCGCTGCAAGATGGAAAGATGCAGCACTGCAGATGCTCGTGCCGAGTTATATATATATATATATATCTATGTATTTTGCAATGATCTTTGTTGTCATTTTCGGCAGTGACTGGCATAAAAAAATCCTTGCCTCTCGTACCTTCTATTTTAAGAATTTTTTTTTTTTTTAATTTTTTTCGCTTAACAATTTGGCAACCGATCTCTTACCTTGGCACAATAACGTCGCACAGATCTACTATCCACTACTATCCACCATTTATCGTCATCATCAGCATCACCATCATTATGATGGGGCTCATCATCGGCGATCGAACACACATTCGACAGTTGCAACTTCAGATTCAGGCCTCGACTTGGGCCTCGACTTGGGGGCAACACAGTTGCAACGCTCATTTACATGCACTCGCACTCGCACTCGCTGAAAGCGGGGCCCCGAAAGCAACTTGGCCGAAAGTTCGGCAACATCTTGGGCAGTCATGAACAGGCAGCACGGAGAGAAAAAATGTGTAAGGGAAATATAGTAATAATCAAAAAAATAAAGAGAAGAGAAGAGACAATGGTAATGTAGTCAAGAAAATATTTATGTATAAAAATATATATAAATACATAATAATGAGACAAAAATGAGATATGAGATAGTTTTTAAGCAGAGCTCTGCTCTCTAAGAGATAAAGAGAGACAGTGAGAGAGAGAGAAAACGAAGGAGAGAGAGCGAAAGAGAGCAAAATGAAGAAAACTCTCTCAGAACGAACTCTACTGCTTGTACACTGCAGGCAAATGAGTGAACGAACGAGTGAGGGAGAGAGAGTAGTAATTCGCTTTTAAATCTCTCTCTTTTGAATCCTCTCAATTGTAGCTCAAAAGAAGATTTGAGTAGCTCTCTCAAAATGCAGCTCAAGAGAAACTCTCACGTTCACTAAGGCTTGTACATTGCTGGCGAATGCTTGGAAGAGAGAACAATAGTGGGAGAGAGAGGATTCCGCTCTGAAGATCACATGAAAAATATCACATAAAAGAGGGAACTTTCTCGTAAAAAAAAACCATAAAGGCCAAAATCCGCTTTAGAGAGCAGCTCAAAAAAAAACTCTCTCGTAATCTAAGGCTTAGACATTACAGACAAGTCGTGGAAAGAGAGGAAGAGAAAAATAAAAGAGAGAGAGAGTGCACATGAAAACCAAGTGGAAAATAAATCAATTTATATTTGGATACATAATTTTTATTATGAACTTATAAGTTTTCCAACTTGATATATATATATATATTCTCCTACTTCCCATAATTATTATTTTATTTTGACTTCTTTTTAATATTCTCCTAATTCGTAAGACCCTCTAATAAAATTTCTCCAAGTGTCCCATCTGCTGCCCGACTCCAGCCGCCTAAAACACTCATCATCATGTCGGACAAACAACCTTGTTGCCTCTTGGCTGGAGTGTATATATGGTATGGTGCGGTACGTGTATTGCATGTTGGGCTTCCCCTTAACCCTCGCTCTGCCCCCGGGGGCTCCCTTAAGCCCTCCCCCCCAGCTCCCTCCCAACTCCCAGCTCGCCACTCAGCCAGTGGTTACTCGTGGCGCTAATGTGGCCGTACTTGCAAATCGCATAGCTGGTGCTCCATTAAAGGCAGGCGCACAAGGCAAATCCAAGAGCAAAAGTCGAAGGGGAAGCTGGGTTTTGAGGCTGAAGTCGAAGTCGATGCCGAAACTGAAGCTCGAGCTGATGCTGATGCTGATGCTGATGCTGAGTTTGAAGTCGAAGCCGCGGCCCAAAGCCAAAAAGCCTGCCGCTTATGACAGGCGATGCCGACATGCAACCGCACCGACAATCGCAACAAGTGAGAATTGTGTGGCCAGGTTGAGTGTGGCGACTATGAAAGTACCCTGGATTATACGTTTATTAATTTAAATTTAAAAAAATTATGAAATATATAAAAATTAATAGAATATAATAATAGATATTTAAATATAAAATATTAATATATTAAAATAATATATTAATAGTTATTTAAATATAATTAAATATTTATATGATAAAAACAGTTTGTCAAATTTTGACTTATTTTTTCTTTATAATTCGCAACTAGTTAAGTCAAGCTAAAATGTATATTTTTTTAGTAGAAGTTATTTAACATAAATAAATAATTACTTAAATTAAAAAGTAGTAATAAGTAGGTAAAATTAATAAGTAAAAAAATATAATTTATACTAAAAGCTTTCCACAGTGTTTTTTTTTTCAAAAATTTGTTATATTTGGCAACTTGTTAAGTGAGGTTAAAATCGATTTTTTTCTTTTATAATTATTTTATTAATAATTTTTAATTATTTTTATAATAATTTTATAATTATAGATGTGTATAGATTTAATAGAAATTAATTTAAAATTTAAAAAATACGACTAAAAATTTAAAAATATAAAGCATATTGACAGAATTTTTCCAATTTCTATATAATTTTTTCCTAAAATTCTCAACTAGTTCTGATCAATTTAAAAAATATTTTGCATTTATTTCTTGATAAAAATCTTTGATAAAAAAGGTTTTACTTGCGAAAAAATCATAACTTTTTAATGATTTTCTTAGTATTATTTATTAATTTTTTTATATTTATTTATTTTAAATATATAATAGTCTAAAATATGAACCCTATAGTCCAATATACCCCACCAATAATATTTAAATGCTTTTCGCGAAATATCTCGACATGAATACAATCTTTTAATGATCGTGTGTAATTTACAAACATGTGGGGATGCGATGCGATGGGATGGGATACGGCGGACTGTTGCACGCTTGGATTGGGGATTGAAAACTGGCGGACTGGGGGACTGGGTACTAGAGATTGGGGAATTGGATTTGGAGTCGTCCATCACCTGACCTCCACTCGACTGCCTGGCAATCAGTCATTGGAAGTTCCAGTTGCAGTTGCAGTTGCAGTTGTGACTTTGGGGCATCAGTCAGCCGCTAACCTGGCTCTCGGTTCCATCTCCATCTCTCGGCAGTAGTTGCCACAAATCCACATTCACGTCCAATTCCACATCCACAATCCACGTCCTGGTCGCATTTCGCAAGACGTTCGTTCACATGCCACTCAAGAAGTCGTGGCCCTGGAAAACCCCCCCACTTTTCACCCACCTCGCACAGAGACAGAGAGAGAGAGAGAGAATCGGAGAATTGGAGAAACCGGGAGAGACTGAGATGGATTTCGAACGTTTCGGGCAATTACAATAACTCAATTTGTACTGCCAGCCATCGTTTGTCAATGCTTTTCCCCCTTCAACTCCCTCTCTCTCTTGAGGGGGACGCAAAATGTGGGTGCTCTCAAGAAGGGGGAGTTTCTTGCTATTTTTTTTTACCCAGATTTTTTTCAGATTTTTTTTCCAGATTTTTCTTAATATTATTTTTCGGCTGCTCTTTTCGGTTTCAATTAGCCGCCTTTTTGGCAGAGCAAAGAGAAAGGCAAAGAGAATGGTCGTCGGACTTAATGGGGTCCGACTGTAGACAGAGGCAGAACGATTGATCAATCACATCCAAGGCTGAGATGGCTGAGAATTCGAGTAAATTGATTGATTTATTTGAATTTTAGTTAATATTTAAAGGGAACTTTATTTGGGAAATTATGAAATTGGGTAGGTAAAAAAACGTAATAAAAAGATATATTACTTACAGGGCTTTGAGGCTTAAATTACTAGCAGAAAATGCTTAGAATTTTCTTTAAATTATTTTTTGATATATTAACTAATATATTGGAATATTTAAAAATTAAAATTTGCTTTAAAAAAATTCAAAATTATTTTAAAGACATTTTTTAAAATTATAAAATATAAATATTCTTGGAAATTTATAGCTTAACAAAGCCTGACAAAAATTAATTCGAGTTCTGCTGAGCTCCATGATTGATATATCGATACTAAATTAATATTTTATACGAAATTCGATAATAAATATAAAAAATTTAAAAATTATGTATATTTGTTATAAATCGGTTTAATATATGGTAAATATAAATATTTTAATCAATTAATAATATTTCATAGCGATACATAAATAAAACAGCAGCTGTTTGTTTTTTTTTTCTTTATAATATTAACGTGTGTTTGTGTGTTATTTATTTATAATATTAACGTTAAGTTCGATATTTTATATTAAAAATATTTATATTTATATATTTTTTGTGTTCTTTGCTATGTCGATTATTTTATATTAAAAAAAGCGACATACCAAAGATCACAAAATTTGTTTATAATGAATTTAGTGCTATATTTTTATATTATTTTATTATTTATATTTTTATATAAAAAAGTGATTTTAAATATTTTAAAATCCGATTTATTACAAATGTACCATTCTCTCAAAATAAGAACAAAAAATACATTTTCTGTATATACCTATATTAAATATGGATTTTTTGTTTATTTAAAGTTTCGATTAATGAAAATTTACCAAATTTTTGATATAATATTAAGTTAAATATATTTATAAATATATACAAGGTTTTTACATATGTGTGATCTTCCGTTTTGCTTGCCGAGGCCTCTCTGTATCTCAGCAACCGTAAATGCATCTGTATCTCCAGCTGTATCCGTATCCGTATCTGTATCTGTATCGACATATCGCGTATCTGTATCTATGACTGTGCAGCAGCGTTTAGGTCGAGTGTCTGTGGCGTTTAGCATTTTCAATTTACATATTACACGGCGAGTCAAACAAGCGGAAGATTTGTGATCGTCCCCATAGATGCACAGCAAGAAAAGAGGCCTAATTTAACTTAAAAACAATTAAAAATAAAAAGAGAAATGCTTAAATATGGGCTGTTTAAATTATATATTTATTTAATTATATTTTATATTATTTAAATAATTATTTCTTTTTTGCTTTGTGTTTTTTATGATATTTTTAAGCACCCCTTTTGCAGTGTGAGTTTTTGGGCGAAAACCGAAACAATTTATTGTGACACGAGGTAATTGCCTTGGGCAGCCGATATTGCTGCTGTTGGATGTTGCCTGTTGCCTCTTAGCAACTTGCAACTTGCAACTCGATAAGGGCATTGTACCGAGTCCGAGTTCCCCAGTGTTCGCCTCCTCCCTCACCCCGCACTTGAGACCTGCGGAATGGTCTATGGGAATTTGGCCAGAAACGGTCATCAGGGCTCCAGATAGATCAAGGGGCCCAGTTGGCTGCCTCTCCGAGAGCACGATGGCCAAGAAGCCACAGCTAGCAGCCAAGAGCCGCAAAGAAGACATAGAAGAACTTATTTGGTGTAACAATTATTTCGTGATTTAATTTCGACCTTTAGCGACCAATTTAATCGATCCACACAGAGCCATTGTTGGCTGGCCAACAACAGCGCTTCGAATGTGGCTAAGAGGCCAGACCGTGGCCAAGACTGGGAGTGGGCAGCAGCCATACGGCGGCAGTAGAGGAGCTGTTAGCTGTTAGCTCTTGGCCGGAAAAGTGGGAACAGAAGTGGGAGCAGCATCAGCATTAGCAGCAGCAGCAGCAGCAGCAGCTTTGCTTTTGGCCAAGATCCGCGGCGGACGGCCAGCAAAATTCGTGAGCCAAACTCTGCGGCAAGCCTAGCAGCCCACGGCCATAGCAGCACTGTGAGAAAAGCGAAATAAAATATTTTAAAAATATTTACTGGATAAAAAATATAATAAATATTAAGCTAAACAAGACTAGAAGGAATTTCTATTAAAAACAAGTTAAGAAAAAGCCTAAAAATATTTTAAAATATAATTTAATAAATATATTTTTTATATTTAACTTTAATTTCCCTTCAGTGCCTTCATGTTGAAGTTGCCTTTGTCAGGGGTGGAACATTGTCGGAGTCGGTGGCTCCCAAGTTCCCACGTCCCCTTGGTCCGCCTGGGCAAGTGGATCTCTCTCTCTCTATCTCTCTCTTTCTCTATCTCTCTCTCTCTGTCTCTTGGCCAGAATGTCGCCAGAAGCATTTCGAGCGAAAAATTTAAATTTCGCACCGCGGCGGCTCCTTGGCTCTGGCTCTGGCTCTCTGCTCTTGACCATTTGAAGCTGTTGGGGTCAGGTTTTTTATTTTTCTCCTGGTTTATGGTCAGTGATCTGGGCAATAATTGCACATCGATTTGAGTTCAGCAACTGGAGCATGGATCATGGGAGCCGTGGCAATCCAGAAGCCCAGGCAATTTGTGAAAATTACATAAATCAGCTTTTATTTATTTTGGAAAGGGTGTCGGTGTCGTGTTTGGTTTCCTGCCATCTCCATCTCCATTTCCATTTCCATTTCCCACTCTCCATTGATTACTTATTTTCCCAAATAAATATGCATAGTAAATTGGCCTCGTCGATCGGTTGCGGGGAAAAAAGGGAAAAACCAAACTCATTTGAGGCCAGCAGTTCCAGTTGCTTTTCCTTTATTTGCCAGCGGTTATCGAGTGGCCATATCTCGGCGCTGCAGCGCTGATGATGCCGCTGCCCGGCTGAGTTATCGTTAATCGATCGTCGTCGGCGTCGTCGAAGTCGGCCTACACAAAAGCCAAATCGCAAAAATAAATAATTGAAAAGGAAAAGAGGCAATGGGCGTGAGTAGCCCAGCAGCAGCTAGAGAACCTTGAAGATTTTTCCTAGATAAGAAAATGAAGCATTGGAAATTATGCATGCAACATTAGTTAATTAATTAAGGTAGAGGTGTCTACTGTGGCTTGTTAAATATTAGCTTAATAATTATACTTGTATAAATATTTATTTTAATGAATTTGTAGTATTTTATTTCTATAATAATTACATATTATTATTGAGTAAGAGTAAATTTAGCTCTCAAGACGCTGCTTGCTGTTTGGTTCACAACTTCTCTCTCACACTCTCTTTCAAGTTTTGCCTGCAAAGTACCAGTGGTAGCGAACAAGAGAGTTTATGTTTGGCTGCACTCAGAGAGAACTTTCCAGTTGATCTTTACTAGAGAAACTAATAAAACTGGCTCTGTTTTTCTTAACTAAGAGAGAGGGCTATTTTAAGCTGCTCTCTCTCTCTCTCTCTTGCTTCTCGCTTCTCTCTTTCTCTTTCTCTATCATTCGTTCTCTCTTTCCTGCTTTGCCTGCAAAGTACTAGTGATAGCGAACAAGAAAGCTGTCTCTTGAAGCCATTGGTTCTCTCTTGCGCTCTCTCACAATTTCTTCTCTCATTTTTCTCTCTCACGCTTTGCCTGCAATGTAAAAAAAGGAGCGAATGAGAGAGTTTATTGTTAGCTGCTCTCTAAGAGAGCTTACCCACTCGTTTTCTTCTGGAGAATCAATTTCGAGAGGGAGCAACCTGACAATATTTTTAGAAATACGAACTTGCTCAATCATAACTTTAATATTTAAATATAAATATTAAAAATAAGCTAACAAATTAGGGAATATTTCCATTTATTCCAACCAACTAATGAAGGCCAAAAAACACTTGCAGTGAATATATAATTATATGGCCAGAAATGATGGATTTAGCCTACTTAACGACACTTGATAACCTAATCACCGGCCATTTGCGTCGATTTATGGCCAACATTCGTATCTTTCGCACATTTGTCGTTTTAAATCGCCTACATTTATCGATTAATCACCTGCCAGGGGTCGGGGTACAACTACAACGAGGAGGAGGTGGAGCTGGAAGTCGAATTCAATTACAGATCCCACCGCTGACCAACCTGAGACTGGCTGGGAAAATGATTTTCCAGGCGGATCGGAGGATTTATGAACTCGTTATGTTTTGTGTGTGTGTGTCCGAGTTTGTTTCGTGTGTTCGATTGACACGTTCCAAGAGCGATTTCCCTGCAGATTTTTCCTGAACCGAAAGAGCTTACACACGCAGAATGGGACGCCGAATTCATTCATTGAAGTGGAGCTGGGATCCTCCTCCTCCTCCTCCTGGACTGAGGTGGAAGGTGGACCTGGATCTGGAGTCGTGTCTGTGCCGAAATTGAATGAGTTGTGCGCGTGAGCCACGATCGCTCCATGGATGCAGATGGCCAAGGAGTTGGCAACATTGGGAAGGGGAGTCAGAGGCGGGTTTAGTGGGAGTTAAGGCACTGAAAAAAAATATATATCTGGAAAATTTTTAGTTAAACTAGAAGTAAGAAAGCTTAAACAGGTAATTAAAAAAAAAATAAAGGAAAAATTAGGTGGTCAAGAAAGTAGTTAAATTTCCTTGAAAAAAAAAAATACTATTTAATTTATTATTTTTCTAGAAATTATTTATTATACTCAGGCACTTATTTTCCTCTCAGTGTTGTAACCTGCCACTCTGCGCCTGCACAGTAGTGGCTCGATTTATGGACACATGCCCCCTGGCTGATGACCGAGAGCCTCTAGGCTTTTCGGCCTTAGCGAAGAGCCACTGTCAAGTCCAGTCCAAGCCCAAGTCTCTGGCTCCAGCGAAGCGTGTGGCTTTTGGGTAATGAAGAATTATTGTGACTCATTGTAAATGTCTCTAATTATGGTTCATTAATCAATAAAATCGTTTGGCATCTGGTTTGGGCTTTAGAGCGGGGTCTAAGCCAGGCTAGAGATCGTCAGGATCAGTGATGTGGCTATATAGCTTTGAATCTAGGAAATATAGCAAAAGATACAAGATACAAACGTAAATAAAAAATAATTAAATGTATTTTGGATATATTTTAGATTTTTTTTATATATTTTTATGACAAAGTCCGATAAAAATATATTTAATTTATATAATTTATATTTACGATTGTTTAAAAATTATTGATTATGGCTTAAAAATCATGGTAAATATTTATAGATATTTAATTAAAATAAAATATATATATATTAAAGTATATATATATATTAAAGTATATATTTTATTAAAGTATTTATAAATATATAGCTCATATATTATAAAATATATAAATATTGTTATTTAAAAACCATGACAAAAATTAATACAAATTTAATTAAATTACAAACACAAAATTATTTAAATATATAGTACCTATAATTATATAAAACAAATATTATAAAAATTAATAAGAATAATAAGTTAAGGCCATAAACTTTTAAAGTGGAAAGAGATATGTTTGTTTTTTATCATATATAAATATATAAAACCATTATACAATTATTTTTATATATATAAATTTTTTATAAATAATTTATATTTTTTATGTTATATTAATTCTATATTATCTTACCTATATCCTCCTTATTCTATCTACATTTCCTCCTTGACAGCACTGCCTTTAAGTTGAGCTCTGCGATCGCGAAAATTATGTTTCGGCGCCGAGCACGCCGACCCCAACAAACGCCTTGTGTTTGTACAGCGAGTGAGTACCGGTCCAAGTTCGAGTCGGAGTTCGGGTATTCGTACGAGTATATCCGCACCATCGACACATGTCTGCATGTTGGACCAGATCGTGATGCCTCTCGTAGTGGACACACGTTGCTCGGCGTTGTCCCCAGGTTCCCCCCCGTTCTGTGTTTTTTAATACCTCTTGCCAGTACAGCAGCGGTCAAGGTAATAGGTTTTTTTTATTTTTTTTACATATATATTTTATGATTTTAATATATCTACTTTTAAGTAGACAGCAATTAATACAGTATATTATATTAAAATGTTAATTATCACAAATAAAAATATATCTTTCGCTTTAAATTATTACAAATTATATATTATTTAAATATTTTTTATGATTTTAATAAATATAGTTTTAAATAGACAGCTATTAATACAGTATATTATATTAAAATGTTAATTATCACAAATAAAAATATATCTTTCGCTTTAAATTATTAGAAATTTTATATTATTTAAATATATATCGTTTATAAAAGTTCTCTATAATATATTCATATAAATATCGTACGGTAATGTCGTAAAAAAGAATATATTCTATATAAAAATCATTGAACAACTTTTTTAATTTAAATAATAATAATAATAAAGAGAGAGTACTCTCTTTGTAAACCTCTTTCTCTTTCCCAATTTATCCTAAAATACTATTTATTATTAATTTTGACCAGCATAGTATATATATCCACAGGTACTTCCATAGCATTATGACCAAGCTAAACTAAGCCTGAAATTGCTCGCTTCAGTTCCGCTGAACTCTCTTATCGGCCCTGCATTTAATGGCCTAATATGCGTTCCACACTCGCACTCTCTTCTTCGCTCTCTTTTTGGCCAGCGCCACTATTTGATAATGTCCATATAGTGCCCAGATCTGGGTTCCTCAGGAGGGGTCTTCTGGGGTCTCTCCTCGGCTCGAGGCTCCTTCGCGCTCCAGTGACTGTGGCCTGGCAAAGACGGAGCCGGAGATCGGAGCACTTTTGTCGCAGTCCAACTGTCATTATTTTCATCTTTTAAAGTCCATGGGTTCGGCACTGGGAGAAAAGTGGGGAAAATAAAAAAATTTTTAAAGAAATTTGGAGAAAAAAAATATTTTCTAAATTTTTTTATTGTCTTGGTTTTTAAGGGTTTTAAATTCAAGGTTTATCTGAATTTTCTTAAAGAAAAATATGGAGAAAGTAAGAAAGCAATTTAAAGAAATATTTAAAAACAAGTAAGAAAGCTGCACACAGGAAAATATTACCTTTAAAATGTATTATTATTATTATTTATTAAATAAAATTAAATAATTATAATAATAAATTTAAAAGGTAACATTTTCATCTAAGTTTTTTATACATTTTTGGATTTTTTATATATTTTTAAACATTTTTTAAACATTAACATTTTCATCTAAGTTTTTTATACATTTTTGGTTTTTTTTTATATATTTTTAAACACATTTTTATGGCTTATTAAATAAAAAGACTTTATAAAAGACTGTATAATCCCATTTATTAATTTTTTTTTAATAAAAAAAACAAATTTAAAAAATTTCTCTCAGTGTTGTGGCCGTGCCAAGTTCCATTCCGGCTAGAGATCACGGCGCGTTGGCGACATTCGCCGGCGAGTACCGTCCAAAAAGTGTACGTCATGCGCATTTAGCCAGGGCCAAGGGCCGGCCCCTCCTCCGTCCCCATCGCCTCCTCTGCCCCCGCCCAAGCTCCCACTCCTCCTCCTCCTGCTGGAGGGCTCGGTTCTTGGCGCTTTACCGGCGTGAAATTGGTTTAACCCACTGGTCACAATTGCACGCACAGATAGCCGGAGAATACTTTGGAGCACATTAACATGAACATTAACTGAGCCGCGAGAGCGACAAGGGGCAGCCAGCCCCAACCGACCAGGCCGAGACCCCTGTGTCCCCCTGGTGTACCCCTGGTTCTCCCCCCTCTCCATGTTAGTGTTATCTTTGTCTCGGTATCTACACACACTGTCCAGGTTCTATGACAACGAAAAAATAAAGCCAAGTCCCATCCCAACTTACATTTAAGTGGAGTCTCCGCGGAAGTCATTGCACTTGCAATTAGCCCCAACTCCTCCAGGGAGCACACATACCCAGTCCCAATCCCAACCCCATTCCTCTTAGAACTGATTTTTGGCTGCTTGGTAATCGCTGGGCCAGATCTGGCCCAGAAATCCGTACTTAACTTTGAAGTTATTAAGGGGTGGCTACCGAAATTACTGACTTTAAAGTGGCCCACATACGACGGTCGTCTGTCTATTTAAGTCTATTATTTGTTTGTTTGACATTAAAATCTTAAAAAGGTTTTAAATTGAGAATGAAAAAAGGTATCTTATAATATTAAATCTATATAAGAGTACCTTATGATGGAGGAAATTAAATTGAAATTAGATTTTTCAAAAATATTCCAGTTTTTTTTAAATTTATTTATACAACTTTATATAGTTTCTTTGAACTGTGAAGATATCTTAGTTTTAGGCAACGATCACTAAGGTAAAATAGAATTAATTTAAAAATTATTAAAATTATAAAAATATAATATAATTGAATAAATTTAAATCATTATATATATATGTACAATACAATTAAACAATTTAAATTATAATTTCTTTCTGTATAATTAAATTGCATTTTGAATTGAAGTTGGAGATTCAGCTTTTCTTTACCACTTTTTATTTTAATTTTATTTACACATATACAATTGAACAACCAAAAATAAATAATAAAAAAATAATAGTAAATAATAAATAAAAAAATAAATAGTAAAATAAATGTATTTGACAAACATTAAAATATAAAAAATATTTTGAAATAGTTGTATATAAATAGCTAAAGAATTTAACGGCAAATTGGAAAATACATGCTATATATTGGCAATCGTTGACTTTTTGACCCCATATAAACCATAAATTCTCCCACTTAAAATTTATATTTATATTTAAATTGGATTTTTTAAATTTTGGCTTAAAAAACTTTAAAAAAAACGTTAAATTCAATTCGGAACGATTTCCATGAATTTTTTTACTAAATTTTTAAATCTGAAATAAAAAAAATTTAAAAATTCAAAATTCTGTTAATTTTTTAAAATTTTTATTAATGTAACCCCTTTCAAAATTCAAAAAAAAAAAAACTCCAAGATTTTTCCTCTTCATTTTTTCTTTATTTGTTAAATTATTTAAGTCCGATTTTTGAAGAGCAATTTTTTTGTATAAAATTTTTGACTCTCTTTTGCCTTTTTCTTTATAAATGCTTATAAGAAGACCCTAAATATTCGCATTTTTAAAACTGTCAATCAATATATATTGATATATATTTTATAAGACAGATGAGAGGCTTTCAATAGATATTTAATAATACTATTTTGAATATTTGAATATTTAATAATACTTGTACCAACTCCGAGAAACTGTAATCTCAATTGCCAAAACTTATTATTTAAACCTTAATAGACCAAATATCTCTTTCGACTTGTGCCTAGTTGAGATTTAAATTTTGGCCAACCGCTTTCCCTTTGCGCTTTTATTTTCTTTTCTCTTTCCCCGCATACACCTCCCTCCCATTCGTATTCCTGCTCATTAATCTGGGTAGAAACTGCGGACAATGTTGGCTTTTATCTGGCCACGGGCATCTGGGCATGGGCAGCGCTTAGATGCGCTTAGCCCGGCTAAGAGTGATTTTTAATAATCGTCATCATCATCAAGACTGCGACGACAGGCCCAGGCCCAGAGCCAGCCATCCAGCCATCCACTCGTAGAGTCAGACAGTCATCCCATCCGAGGGACCGATTAAACGAGGCAACGTCACCTGCACCGGCTGACGGCTCGGCTCGGGCCACAATAATAACGAATATTTCTAAACAGTTAGTTACATTAAGAGCCGCAATGAAAACAGTAACTCACTTGTGAAGAAATAATTTGACTCGCACTTGGACTTTGCTTTAATTTGCCGCCAAAGCGGAAGGTACACGGCAAGAAATAGTACAATTGTTTGGGGATATTCAGCTCAGAAACTAGAAATGTATATCGAATTGATAAATAGTATCTAGAAAAGATATTCAATAACATTTAGAAATTTTATTTATTAAATTTTATACAAATTAATTTATAAATGTAAAAAAAATTGTACAGCAATATCTAATTTAATAAAAGTTTTAAGCACAATAGGTACCATACCTTAATATATATATATATAAAATAAATGTTATCGATTAAATTTAAAACATTCAAAAAACCCAATACCTTTTTTTAACTATACAAATATTTATATTTTAAATACATATTTATTTGAATTTCTTCATATATATTTATTTATATTTATTTTGTATTATTCCTCATTGTCATATAAGAAATACTGGAAGCTTTGATATATTGAATTTTTTAATATCGAAAAATATCGATAACCTTTTTCGATTACATTGGTTAGCTATATCAAACCGAATATTGATTTATGAGATACAAAACGTTAAAATGTCGATTTATTTTACATAAATCTATAACACACATATATCGAACTATGCTTCTAATATCGATACATTATCGATCTTTTCTTGCATGCCTACTTTAAGTCACTTTCTGAACTTTATCGATAATTCCATTCTGTTTCTAAATCCCCACTTTAAATAGCTTTCCGCACTCTCTTTATCCCTCAACCCAGAACCCTTTAAATAGTGTCAAATTTATTTTTCTCAGTGCATCTCACCGTATGTGTGTGCCTAGTTCTTTTTTTTCCTTTCTTCTTTTTGTCAACAAAGTGTGGGTACAGGGCATAACGCTCTGCTTTCCAAGGGGCTTTCCACGGCGGGGCTTTTCTCCTCTGCGGCGACAGCCAGCGGAGCCAGGCGGCCTTTTGGCGAGAAGGAGGAGAGGAGGAAGCCACTCACACGAGAAGAAGCCTCTTTGTCGCTTTGTCTCTCCGCTCAGTTCCGATCTCTTGATGATAATCAGCGGCTGTCCTCGACTACGACTACGAGTCACCATCCCCGGGCTCCCTGCTAAATAAACATTTGCTTTTGGCTGCTCTTTTGCGGTGGGCAGCAAGCGTGGAAACAGTTTTTGGGAAATCACATGCGACATTTGCTCAGGAAGAGGAGACAGAGGGATGAGCAGGGGAGGTGGTTATCTTGTGCAGATACAGATACAGATGCTCCGCTGGGCAGGCACGACGATTTGCCCCCTCCCCCCCTGCAACCGGCGATCCCCTGAGCCACATCAACCACCCGCCCTGTTGGCCCCGTTGCATGGCCGTTTTGGCGACAGTTTCGCCAGCTTCAGAGCTGCAGAGCTGCAGAGCTACTGTGCTGGATTGTTGCATTGTTGGATTGTTGGATTACTGGCGACAATTTGCTTAAAAAATAAATCACGAAAATGCGGCAGAAGAGTCGGTTTCCGAAGGGGTTTCCAGGAGCGACAACAACCACGACAATTGGCGGCAATAAAATGCCCAGAGCCATATTAATAATGGCCAAGACAGCGGGCTCAAAGCTTCTGGCCAACTTAAGATCCATTCACTGATCAATGCATCATCACCTGAGGCATAGAGAAGGTGAAAAATATCAGTGCTTGTGAGTTTACCAGAATTATTAAGGGTCTAAATTATTGGAAACTTATTTTAAACTCAAGTAACCTTATCAATAAATACAAAATTGTTAGACTTTTCCTGGTATTATTAATTAATAATCGAATTTATCGATTAATTAAGTAAACAATAGTAGTTTTTATATAGTTTACTTTATTTGATCATTAACTTATTTAAGGTTTTTTAAGATCCTTCTTTAATATTTAAATATCATCGTTTATAAAACCTATCGATTAACATAGATTTCGTTTTTTTTTTACAGTAATCCTGATCATTTTTCGAACTTATCGGAATAATAATAATAAAAATATCGAATGGGTAAGTAAGCCATAATTATCACAAAAATACAACAATATATTCTGGTCCTTACTGATAATTCCAATTCTCAAATCTTATAATTAATATCAACGATAAGAAAAGGATTAAAAGGATTAACTAGATTTACAAAATATGGATACTTTATCGAATTTATCGAATGGGAAAGTAAGCAATCTTTACAACAACCTACTGATTTTATTTTTTATTAATCAGAATTTACGAATTAAAAAAATCAATTACCCTTAATCAAAAGCTAAAGAAAAAAGGGATAATTAGGCCTACCGATAACTAGTAAATTTCCCAGCACCCCCGATAATTAATCGCATTTATCGATAACAATTAATTGGACTTGTTTGGCCCTTCAATGTCCGCCGCCCACACAGCACACATGACTTGACTTTCGAGCCTCAGAAAAATGGGAAAATGTGTGTGCTGCTGCTGCTGTGCTGTGCGGGAAAAGGCTTTTCCAGTGAGCGGGGGTGTCAGTGAGGAGGATTTTGGTTAAGCAAAAAAAAAAAAACAGAAGAAAAAAAAAACAGAAGGCAAAAAGGCACACATAACGTTGTCTGGCGGAATTGTCAAATGATTTACATCCGACATATGTATGCTAAGCTCACGAATCTATCTGCGGCACGATTAGGACACAGGCCGCTGCTCGTGTTGCACCACAACAACAGCAGCAGCAGCAGCAGCAGCAACAATAAAAATAACAACAACATCAAGGAAAATAAATATAAATATATATATAAATAGAAAAATAAACTAAATAAAATAAAGAAATAAAACAAAAGTGAGGGATTTTCTAGACCTGAGCATGAGCCTGAATGATAATCGTGGTTATGACAAATTTCGAGGCACCTCCGAGTCAGTCAGTAAGTCAGTCAGTGGGTGCTTCTGCTGCTGCTCCACTGTACGTACAGTGGGTACCCCCTTGGTACCCTATAATTGGAACCTTTCTCACTTTCACGCGCACAAATTATACGGTCGCGCAATTTTTTTGTTTTTTTTTGTTTTTGGTGTCTGCCCGAAATAATGTACGAACTTTCTTATTTTTCACGTAGTCCCCGATTCCCAGCCTAGGCCCCATCCCCTCAATACCCCCCCGCCTTGGCTCATCCCCTGATCCTCTCCTTTGCCAATTCTCCAAGCCCAATCCCCATCTCATCGCTTCGTGTTTGGCTAGTCATGACTTCCGCTCTGCACTTTGGCACACATCCAGACAGGCGGCAGCGATGATGCCCCATTATGTGGCATGTAGAGCGATGCACAGTCGCTGCACAGCAACTTGAGGCGAAACAAAAAATAAGAAATCAAAACAAAAAAATAAACAGATTAAAACATAAATATTTGCCAGGAGAAAACTAGCTAGGGAGGAACTATGGAAGTTTTTTGGAAAATATTAATAAAGTTAACTATAATTTTTTTTACATTTTATTTAAGGGGTTTTCTTTTTGAGTTTTAAGTGGGATATAATTAATTTGTAAGCTCTTATGTTGACTAAAAAATCTAATAATATTAATAATTATTAAATATTTAACCTTATAATTAATTACCTTAATATATAAAATTAATTATTAAGGAATAATCATTGTACTAAATAATAATGAGTGGGAAGAACAGAAAATATCAATAGGTCTTGGCTTTACCGATATAAGTCTTTAAATTTTATATTTATCGATATTTTAAGGTTGCAAATAAGTGCGATATATCGATTTTTTTTGTGTTATTTAAAAAAAAAATACAAATACGAAAAGAAATTAATAAATAGGGCCCCATTTTCTATTATTTATCGATTATATATCGAAATAACCTTATTTTCACCTTAAATACCTCATATTTCGATAATAAAAACTTCGATAAATCAAAGTTAACGATATTTTCGATATGACATTGAGTACCTAATTTTTAATGCATTTTTTATATTGATTTTCTGGCATGATTCTTTATTATTTCAGTATTTTTTTCTTTTTTTTTATTATTTTTAATTTATTTTTCTATTTTTTTTTTATTATTTTTAATTTATTTTTCTATTTTTTTTTTATTATTTTTAATTTATTTCTGCTTTATTTTTTCTTTAAAATGGCATACGAATTTTCTTGCAGTGCATTTCTGGCGCTGCAATTGCCTTGGCCATGTTCCGCTGCCCACACAACAATCACAGACCTAAAAGATGCCATCGAATCCTCTGCCGAAAGGCTCTTCTGCCTCGATTGAGGTCCGTTTTGGGTGATTAAAAATTCCCCCTTAAAGCTCACACACACACAAACCCCTAGAAAGCAGGCCGAAAAGGGGGAGGGGTCAAGGGGGAGCAAAAGGTGTAGGTGAAGGTTCCAGCATTAATATTTCATACGGGGCCAGGTCGGACGGTCGCTGGTCTTGGCCAGGTCAACGTTATCTTTCTTTTCACCTTTTCACAAACTGCAAACTGGCCGAAATTAAAAGTTTTGTTTGCGTTGAATAACTTTTCAAAGACTCTTTGAATTACGGCCTACACCCATGTGTGTGTGGGGGGGTGTGTGTGTGCAATGCGTGTCCTCCCGCTCCTCCCAAAAGCCACCCCGCACACTTGAACCTTGTTCTTTCAAAATTTCCTTTCAAAACTTTTCAATTTCTGCGTTTTTTATGTATTCCCATTGAAAAGAAAGGAAAAGAAATGCAGGAAGGCTTATCAGTTGGACAGTACGAAATACAGGCTGTATTTTAATTGTGGGCACTCGAGTGTGAACCACATGGAAACCTGAGCTCCAGGTCCAGGTCCAACCCCAAACCCGGAACCCCACAACAAAAGCCCGCACAAATGGCCAGCAGGAAACAAAGTTCTTCTGGTGTTTAATCGTTATGCGACTCCTGTCCGCAGAATTGCCCAAATTGAGTTTGTGGCCAAAACAAGTGGACATTGAGTCCATTAGCTAATGGATAAGGGGGCCCAAAGAGGCGGGCTAAAAGGTGAAGATAGTCCAGACTTTGAGAGAGTGTCAGGGATTTAAAATAAAATCAAAGGAAAGGAAATTAATTGCTGGAGCTGAATATTAAATATCACACTAGAAATTCAACAAATTATATATTTTTTATAATTATTATAATATCCAAAGATGCTAACAATGTGTATGTATATATTTACATAAATATATTGCATAAAAAAGAGCAAGTTACAGAAAATAGTTAAATTAAAATCGAAACCTTAATAATAAAACCAAAGAAAGTTTAATTAAAATATTATTATTATTTAAATATGCTTTCCTAAAAATAAATACATATTTATTTAAATACTTGGAGAAATTTTTATATATAAAAAAACATCTAAAAAAATAAAATAAAATAATATCCAAGAATTTTTATGAGAATTACATATGTATATAAATTGTTTTAAATATAAACTCTAAATTTACCAAATATTTGTAGTATTTATTAACATAATTTTGCAAAAAAAATCTTTTTTTTGTGCAATTAATCTTATTGATATTTTGAAATTATTTATTGAAAAATGAGACAAATTATATAATATTTTTGGTTTCTGTGAAAAATAATCAAAACTAAAATATAAAATAATTATATTATTATAAGCCTCAGATTTTTCGATATTATTTACTGGAAAATGAGACAAATTATATAATATTTTTGGTTTCTGTGAAAAATAATCCAAACTAAAATATAAAATACATATATTTTTATATATAAAATACAGATAAAATTCCCCGAAGCCTCAGATTTTTCGAAATTTGTTGTCAGAATAAATATATCTATGAAAAACAGGCTTTCCTTTGCTGCCACAACAAGTGGACACTCCACACAGGAGCCACTTCGGGAGAGGCCTAATCTCTTACAGGGAAATCTTGGCGACAATCTGGGTGTCGTCTTCATTTCATTTGATATCTTTTTTTTTGTGTTTTTTTCTCCTTTTTTTTGTTTTTTTGAGTCTCCCAAGTGAGTTGTGTGAGAGGTTCCCCCGGACCGAGCTGTAACTGTGACTGCTCCCATCCGCCTGTGGCTCGGGGTCTCGTGGGTGCGGTTGGGAGATCTCTCTCTCTCTCTCGGATCGGATCGGATTGGATTGGATCGCCACCCACTCGCATTTGCATGAGCCAAGCCCAGACCGGTGGTCAGCATCAGCATCAGCTTTAGCATCAGCATCAGCATCAGCATCAGCTTGGGCCCCTGCCTTATTGATGACTTTTAACAGCCGCTGCAGCAGCGTCGTTTAAATAATGAGCCCACGGGTCGAGGCCACCACCAGCCGGCGTCATCATCATCATCATCATCATCGTCATCTCTAGGTGCACACACACACCTCCGCATCCGCAAGTCATCAATGGCTCGGAACCGATCCATCTCCCTAGGTTTTGGTTCTCTCCATCAGCTGTCACATTGGGCAATTGCCATGGCGATTGCCCAACGTAAAATCAAAAACCAAAAATCCTGAATTCGAATTTTCGAACTCAATTCAAAGTGCCGCGTCATCGCGGCAGTCTCCGGGGGATCGGTGTACTATATATATATATATATCCACTGTCCGTGTGACACAATGTCCAGCTGAATCTCGGACTCACTCTCGACTTTATTCATTTCTGTGCGAGTTTTCCTCTGGCTTGGCTCGATGCCGTTCAACCGCGAAATTGACGCAAAAATTCAAGCAGCTGGGAAATGGGGGAAAAGCCGGAGGTCAAAACACTGTCAGCACCTGGAGAAAATTAATTCAATTTTTCTAATAATGGTTACTGGGTATTTTTTAAGATTTTCGGAGGCTAAGAAAATAATTTTAGGAATATTTATTGGGTTATTTTTTGGAGAAATGCTTTCGAAAGTATATTTTATGGCTTAATTTCAAAAGGAATAAAATTAATTTCCTATACATTATAAAGGAAAAAATTCTTTACTTTTTAAATAAAAATAAATAATAATAAAAAAGTTATCCAATATATATAATAAAATATATATATATTACAAAATTATAAAAAAAATATATAAATAAATAAGACCTGCAAATTATAAACGAAAGAATTAATAATAAAATGGATAAGTGTTTGAGATATAAAAAAATGCATGAATTAAATATTTAATAAATAAATTATTAAATAAATAATTTCGAATTAATTACAAGCATTGAAAAAATTGAGCACAAAAAGCAATTAAATAAGAGAAATTGAATTTAACAAAAAAAAAAAATAAATAAATAAAAGCTTGAAGTTACCAAAAACATAAAAATTAATGCATAGATGTTTGAGATATAAAAAAAATTAACATAAACACAAATAAAATTGTAAATTATTTGGTCATTATTAAAAATTTGCAAAATTGACATAAAAATATGCTTTAGAGATTTTAATAAATAAATTAAATATCTACTAATTACAAAAATTACATCATAAATTTAAGAATACGAATAAATTAACAAAATTAAATCAAATTAATGAAAATGCTTCCGAAATTATAATAAATAAATAAATAAACTACTTAATAAAAAAAAACACATATTACAATTTATAAAAGAAATAAATTAATAAAATTAAATAAAATGAATGAAAGAACCAGCTAATGAAATTAGTATAAATAAATAAATTTATTAACATCTTAATAAATTCATGAAATAAATGTTAAATAAATAAAAATAAATACAGAATAAAAAGTTAAAAGCTGCCGGCAGCAAGAAAAGTAAATAAATAAATATTTAAAAAATACCTAAATAAACATTTATTTAGCTTTAAATGCTTACTCTCTCTCAAAGGCTATTATTTCCCCAAAAAATTAATAATAATAACATTAAATTCGGTAAATTAATAACATAAATATTTATAACAGAATAAAATTTTTTTAGACAAAACTCCAAGCACTTAACATTTATTATTATTCCCAAAAAAAAAACCCTTTGCCTGCTTCTTTTCTCAAAATTAAGCCTAAGAATCTAAGAATCTATACAAAAACCCCCAATTTGTAGCCCCACAAAAAAAAACCCTCGTAAATACTTGTTGATTTCTCCAAGTGCGAAGAACCGCCAAGTCCATGATGATGAGTCCACGCATATTGGTGCCATATGATTAGCGGAGCGTCGCCGAGGCATGACAATCCATCAGATGGCGATGGCCATGTGCCCACACCGCCTTCACCGTCACCGTCACCGGCACCGTCACCTCCTCCAACTCCAGCTGCGACGAACCTCGTTTCGGATTCCGACTAAATCTTGGCCCAGGCTTGCCGCCACCAAGCCAAATAACATCATCATCATCGCCGTCGTAGTCGTCGTCGTCGTCGTCTTGTGCCATTGATGACCAGGAAGGCTGGGCGTGGCCGGCATGCCCCGTCAATTGCCCAACTTGGGCAGGGACTCTCATGGGCAGCAGAGAGAGCAGGAGGGTGAGGCCCTGCCCCTGCCCTGTGCACACCCAAAACAAATTCTGTTTTGCTTTTTTTTTTTTGTTTCTTTCTTAGTTTTTTAATAACAAAAAACAAAACCAAAAGAAAAAAAATCGACCAGAGAAACCCAGCCGAAAAGTGCGATCGCTTACAAGTACAAAATTGTCCCAACCTACGCTCCGTCGATCGCGCCCCATCTCTCCCCGGGGGCAGTGGCGGAGATTCAGGGGGTCACTCTGGTTATTAAAGAAATATTAAATATTTTATAGGGGTTTCTGCTCAAAGATAGCTCAAAAATCTATGCAAAAAAGGAATCTAAATAATCTATCAATTTAGGTTTACTATTTTTTATTTGAAGATATTCAGGTTTATCGATAGAAAAAGTTCTATATGATGTATTTAGAAACATTACGCGCCCTATTTTTTATTAAAAATATCGTAAACTTTGATGTATTTAATATTAAATAGCAAAAGCTATCCAAAATATTCCTATTTTATCACGAAAAATAATTAGAATAAATATATTTCACTTATTTATCTCTTTTTTCGATGGTATAGATTCATATATACAAAATTTATAAAATAAATACATATTATTGCAAGGTTAATACATCAAATATCGATATATATCAAGTTTTACCTAAAATTTTGATACAATATCATTAAAGCTATATATTATGCCTTCCAAAGTATGAGAAAGGTATTTTCTCTCCTCTTTTTGCTTCTCAGTCTTTCTCACTTTCTCTTAACCGCTTTGCCTGCAATGCACAAGCCATAAAAAAACGTCAAAGTTTCTTTTTAGCTAAATTATGACTTTGGAATTTTGTGTTGAATATTTTTTTAAAATTAATTTAATATTGAAATATATAATTATTATCTTAAACCCCCTTCCAAAGATCTCCCCCTTTTGTGCCGCCCCTGTCCCAGCCGGTGCGTGCGCAGATGCAGCAGCCGCGATATCGGGCCCAAATGGGAGCAAAGCAAGACATAATGCCTGAAAAGAGCCAGAGACAGAGCCAAATCCCGACTCGAGTAGGCCTCCGCCTCATTTCATATTCATCGATGTGGGGCACGGCCAGGAGATCTCCGGCTGGATCTGTGTAGGATCAGCAGGAAGTCTCTCCTGGGACAGAGAGAGAGAGCCACCCCTGTGCCCACCCATCCACACACATATATATATATATATATTTGGATATATATATTTAATCAACTTTGGCTAAATACTTGGACTTGGCCCAGTAGTTGTATGGCGGTGTCATGCGCCACCTTAACAGCATTTGCCAGAAAGCCAGCCAGCCATTTGTCATTGGAGCGCGGGCTAGGCCCCAGCTGAAAAAAAAAAGTAATAATAAGGCAGCCAACAACATTAGGCACTACAAAAAATTATAAATATTATAAAGGTTAAAAAATAAATATAAGGAAATTCAATAAACTGAAAAAATCAAGAAGCTTCAGCTTAAAGATACTGAAAGATACACTTTGGATTGACTTCTTTTGCTTTTTTAGTTTAAATCAAAGCCTAGTATTTATGTTATATATTTTTTTAACAAATTGAAACCTTAAATTATTAAAAATTCTCTTGCAAAATGAATTTCTTGAGCTGTGTACCTACCCAGGGAGTGCGATTTTTTCATTATGTGGAAGATCTGGCCGGGGCAAGTCATTCGAATTCATAGCGCAGACTGCGTGGGATGTCGCCGTCGTCGTTAAACCTAAAGAGCAAACACTGGCAAAAAAATACAACAAATACAACAAAATTAAAAAAAAAAAATCAAAATAAAAGAAACTACACCAAACAAAAGATTTTTTCCGAGTTAATAACAAGTCTAGTAGAGAAGTGGAGTATTCAGGTGGAAGTGTGCATACCCTATAACCTGCTCTACCATCTGTCATATCTCCTTGGGTCCATCATTAAGGCGGCGACATCAGCGCCAGATTGAAGCGATACATTACGATAAATACATTTATTATAATAGGGTATAAAATGCCAGCAAAGATGGGGATTTGTTGAGCGATGAAGCTGAAGATTGCCATCGCGAGATGCGAGTCCGTATATACCCAGCGATATTGCAATTAAGATAAAGTCGGCTAGAGACAAGCCAGGCTAAGCCGCTCCCCCTTTGAGATAGTTCGTGATTCTATGGGATACCAGTCTTCGTTTTCCAGTCTTTGGAAGATTCTCCTGCAAGTCTCCTGCAAGTCTTTTGTTTTTTGTCTTCATTTTCAGTACACGCAATGAAAGCTATGCAGCTTCTGGAATTGATCAGTTTGTGCTTTGGAAAATCCTTTAAATAATAATTAATTTTATTAATTAATTAAAGAAACTGTGCTTAAGGCAAATAGGTGTAGGAAAGCTAAGAGAAAATCTGTGAACTAAATAAATTCTAGAGATTTTCTTAAGGGGTTTTATAACCAATTTTCCTCCAAGAAGAAACTCCCTATATTTAAAATATATTTAAAATAATTTTTAATTTAAAACCTTTACCTTACTTTCCTTTCTTGTAAACATTTTCCAGTAGCCTTCATAATTTCCTTTTGCATTTTCCGCCCAGTCACAACATAACCTTGAAAAAAATTAGAAAAATCAGACACTGTACTGCACTCCTCCCTGTATCTCTCTCTATATCTCCCTGTCTCCAGACTTCTCTCTCTCTCTATAAATAATAAATGTGAAAATGTGTGTTTAAAAATATATATTATCTAGGGGATTTTCAAGTTCACCCCCTGCTATGTATGAGCTGGCGGCTCCCTAGACTTTTACCAGTTCTGGCGGGGATGATGGCTGGTCAAATGTGGAGCTAAAAACCGAAACCGAAACCGAAACCATTTCATGTCACAGCCATGGCCATGGCCATCCATTCCCCCCTTCTGTTTGGGAATAAGAATAAGAATAAGACTGAGAGAGATCTGTGTGATCTGTGTGATCTCCGCGACGGCTGGCGGTGGCTTAAAATAACATTACGCGGGGTCTTGAGATCGGAGACCCGGGTCCGTTCCATTGCCTGGCCCCGAGTTTAGTTTAGTTGAGTTGCGGCTGCTCACATGTGTCTGCCATATGTTGGTCCGTGGGACAAGACAAACGCCCATCGGTTTTGGTTTGCAACACGGACTGGCCGTGGGGCTGGGCCAGGCACTCAGAAAAAATACTAGCTCCTAGCTAAATTCTTTAGAAAATTAAAAGTAAATTATATAGATTTTATGTCACGGTTTTTTGATTATATATTCATCTGCCTTTATTTTTTATTTAAGATTCTCGAAAGACATAACATTTTAGAAGAAAGAAAGTAGTTATTAAAAAGTAGGTAAATCCCTCTCATTACATCTTAGAAAACTCCAGTAATAATCCTTAAATTTAATATTATTTTCTCTCCGTGCATATTTAATCCCCTTCTTGGTACTCCACCTCCGTGGATCTCCCCTTCGGATCCATGCCACCCCTGCGGCGATGCCCCCAAAAAATGGCCGACGTCTCTTGGTGAATCGTTCGTTCCATTTGTGGACACACTTGAGATTCCATTAATTCCCAAATATTTTCACATTTTGTTGGAAATTTTAAAAGACAGCCAGCAGCAGCAGCAGCAGCAGAGAGCGGAGGCAGGCAAATCAAACGACATATAGCAGCATATCAAGTGCCCATGGGTGTTGTCACTGGGTTTTATTTATGGCCGCTACTGTAAAAAAAACAACGAATACAATGAGAAATTGTCACTTGGACAGTCAGTGATCGCATCATCTTGAGAAAAAAAAGGGAGTAGCAAGGGATATATTTGAATAAAATACAAGCAGGGTCAAGAAATTAGGAAGTCTTTTAATTAGTTAAGTCCCTCTAAATATTATTTGTAATATATCAATATACAAATTTGATTATAATATTTATAAATATTTATTTTATAAGGAAAACTTGGTAATTTCCAGCCTAAATATAATAATTAGTATATAAATATAAATAAGAATATGAAAATTAATCATTTTTTATTTTTTATCACCAAAGAAACTTAAAAGAGCAAGCCCCTTCTTGTTAAAGAGAGAAAAAAAGCAAACCTCTCTCTTAGTGAGCAGTTAAAAAGAAACTCTCTCGTTCGCTATGGCCTGTACATAGCAGGCAAAGCATGTTAGAGAGAGCGGGAAATATAAGAGAGCAGCGAAAAATGCATTTTTTCGATTAATCCTATTTTGTAATATTTCTTTTTAAATATTTTTATATCTTTAATTTCACACTTCCCTAAAGAACACTTAATTTTGTATCAATTTCCCATTTTATTAAATAAAGTAAATATCCCAAAGGAAGAATTTATTAAAAATACATACCTAAAACTTCGCTCCTATAATTCTAACCTCAATTATAAGAACTCTAAACACTGAAACCCTCTGAAGTGGGTGACTTCTTCGCCTTTCGGTTAACCGCAGTGAAAAACGAGGCTGAATGTAGGCTGCTGATCCCCTAAGAAAATCCGATTGGAAGGGATCTCCGATTACGGTTAGAAAAAAACAGACAGGACATCGGCAGGACTCTCTCGAGTGGCCTCAAGTGCTTGCGCCTGCACTTGTCCTGGGATTTCAATTAACTACAACTATCCGTATATATATATATATTCCCACAAAATCCTTAACCATAACCTTAACCATATATTCTCCTAAGAGGTTAGTCTTCCAAGCCTGGGAAAAAAAAACTAGAAAACCAAAAGGAGAGATTGCTAAAGGACCTCTTAAATTATAATTGAAATCATATTAAGAACCAAGATAAATACGAGAGTTTTTCCTTGCAAGTTAGCAGAAATTTACAAACAAAATTTGGTTATAAATATTTATTTATAAAAGAAATTTTTAATTTAAATCCTTAGCTCTACGATATCCTGACTCCCTCTGAGAACAGCCCTTTTCCCTCCTGCCAATCTCATTGGCAACCGTATTCCTTCACCTAGTTGGGCCCCAAGACTCTGGTTAATGGCCCAGAACAAGGTCCGTTGGCGGTGCCACCACCACAGGGAGGAGGCAATGAGGACAGCCGGTGGTTGAGGTTTTTGTTTTTGTTTCAGTTTTTTTTTTTTCCGCGGCATAAAACAGGACCCACGACTCACAGTAGGTGGAGGCCTGTTGTTAGCCTTCATGGCCATCGAATGTATAATCGATCACTTGGGTGGCCAGGACACAGGCCGAGTTTGTTGGGTCATCTAAACAAAGGAAGTCAGGGGGCTGGGGTGTCCTGGGGGGAGGGGGCGAGGCAGAGCAACTCAGAGACGCGGACGAAAGACTCGAAATGTGGCACTCGCTCTCGTTCGCCGTCGCTAAAATTTGTTAAATCGATAAACTTTGTTTAGTGCGCGGAAACAACAAGAAGTCAGCCAGTCAGCCAGTCAGCCGGTCGAATCCACGGCGATTTCGACCGCGGCCCAAAACCACAAAGCCCGATAGACCACCGACTCTGACTCCGACTCCCCCAACTATCCAATCAAATCTAATGAACCAAAAAAATCATATAAAACTATACCCAACTTTATATCCTTTGAGGATCTATACAAATGTATTTAAAATATATTTCTTTTCCAATTTTTAATTTTTTAAAAATATTTATTTCATGCTTAGGATGGAAATATTTATCCAAAGCATCCAAAATAAAATAAGCTTCGATTTATCGAAATTTTGGATATCGAAAACTATCACAAGACTATGTCCTGGCTCGTATGATTAAAGAATCTCTTAATAGGTCTTGACAAAAAAAAGTATATTTGTATATTTAACTTAAATTACTTACTTAAATATATCGAAATTTTTAAAAATATGTAGTCAAGATCACACTTATTAATATTATTTAAGAAAAATTTGAAACATTTTATTAGAATTATTTGTATATAAAAAATATGAAGAAATATATTTTCAAATTATGAAGAGGTTTTCCCCAGCTATCGATGACTTAAGACTCCTTGGCTAAGCGGCCTTCTTTGGCATATTTTTCTATATATATTTTTATATAAACATATATTTATAAATTCCTTATTGTGGATTACGTCAATCACTAAATTTTGTCAATGCTGCCAGCGGACCTTGCCACCTCTCACCTGGCCAGGATATCGCACCTCACCTCCCACCTTTCATCAGAGTCGTTTAATCGATCAGCGGAATGGCCGCTGGCATTAAGAAGTCGCTTTGGTATCGGTATCGGAATTGGTGCCACCACCGCATATATTTTTTTCCTTCTTATTTGGTGGGTGGTTCCAGTGGTTGACACCGCGGCATAAGATATATATATATATATATATATTCATATATATATATAAGTTCCTGACCCCCAAATCGATCTAACAAAGCTGTTCACGCGACAATTAATGGTTCAGGCCAAGGAGAGGGAAAAAAAGAAGGGAAAAAAACCAAATACTACCTGCCAGAAAGGGGGGGGGGGGGGGGGGGGGGGGGAGATTTTAACCCCACTTGATATATATATATATAGAGGAAACTGCACTCAGAACCGGTAGCCTTGATAATGGTCAGCCGTTGGCCAAAACGATTTATTACCAAACCAGCCAACGATCAATGATGCACTCAAAAATTCATGAAAACCTTAAAAAAAATGTATAAAAAAATATATAAAAATATAAGTTAAATATTTTTTAAGGTTTCTTAAAATTACAAAATATTTTTGTGCTAATTTTATAGAAAATATAGTATATTTTTCGAGCAGTGTAACTAACCCGAGCGGCAATCACGGCACGCAACGGCTAATGGAGCAAAGCTGGCCAAGAACTGGCCGTTGGCCATTGGCCAAGTTGGCCGCATTGGCCGCGTCCTCGATGATGGATCACAGATTGGGATTCCGGCGGGCGGCTGCTGGGCCAATTTGTCGACACTTTTGGACATGAGCGGGATGCTGCAGCCGCAGGACCTCCTCTGGCTGACATAATGATGCAGCAGTAGCAGCAACAGCAGCAGTTGCTGCTGCAGGGTCGTTGCTGCTGCAGTTGCAACTGCATTTTCGGAGTGCACTCTAAATCTCAAGCATCGCTTCCTCTCTTTATTTTTTTTTTATTTCTTCCTCTGGTTTCTACCTCGCATATGTCACAGGCAGGCCGCCTGCCTGCCGGGCCACCCCCTTTGGTAATTGCCGGCAATTCTGCAATTTTCGTTATTGTTAAATGTCGGTTTTTGTGCTCGGTTTTTGTAGGTTTTTCGCTTTTTTATTTGCAGTTTTCAGTTTTTAGCTTTTGGTTTTGTTTCGTTTTTTTGTTTTTTTTTTATTATTATTTTTTTCATAACAAAAATGCAAGCGAAACTCTCACATCTCGCCGACAATGATCGGTAGTGGAGGAGCCAGGCGTCCATCGATCGCTGACAGAGCCGGGCCTTCATCTGCATACATTAAAAAAGGTATGAATATATACACTGGGAGAAAGGGAAGAATTTTAATATAATAATCAAGGAATTTTTAGAGAATTATATTTAATAAAATGTATTTTAATTGTTGATGACAAGGTGTATTTATTTTATGGGAGTTTTTCTTTATTAGAAAAAGAGCTGTAGAATTTAAAAATAAATATAAATATAAATAAATATAAATAAATAAATATAAATATAATATAAATTTCTGGGATATTTTTCCTAAAGAATTTAAATATTTAGCACTCATTTCAGGGTTCTATAAATCTTAGATTTAAAAAGTTAATTAATCTTTGGTTTCTATAAAGATATAAAGATAATATAAAGATTCACATTAAACAGAAACTAAGTTTTATTTTGTATTTTCCTTTAAAAAAAAATATGAATTATGCTTCCAAGTTTTATATAACTTATATAACTTATAGTGCTAATTCACCGATTTCTCTCAGTGCCTGCATGTGTAATGAAATGTGTGATTGCGTACACACATTGCAATTGCGAAGGTTCCTCTCAAATTCACACTCGCCTTTCGGATTCGCGAGTAATTGCTCGGCTCTGCTTAGATTTTGCCTGGCTTTACCCTTTTATTTATATTTTTTGTTTTTCGATCTTTGATCTTGCCGAATCGGATTCGGAATCGGAATGTTATATCCGCAGCGCAGGAATTTGTCCTAATGCAACGGAAGTGGTCAGTTTTGGATTAATAAACAGACAAGTTCGGTTTAGGTAAGTTTTTATGTATCGGATATAATATATAATCGATAAAAAATCGAAAATATAGTAAAGTTTAATATATTTACATAAATATATTTTAAAGTGACAATAAAATTCCATTAAATGCTCAGACATGGATATTATGGAAAAAGCTTATTTGAATATATATTTAAACATATTTTAATAGAAGATTAATATAAGTGATCTATAATCAATAGATTAAATCGATTTTTAATCGAGTTCTTTCGCTGAAATTATCTGTTCGAGCTTAAATATTTGACTATTATTTACTTTTCAACATACTCTTGATTTTTAATCAAATTGTAATCGGCTTTAATATACCTGTAACAATGCTTTACATTTTTGCCAGATTTTTTTCTAGTTTCTAGTTTCTAAGTTTAAATATTTAATTATACTTTAATTTAATATAATATTCTTGAATTTTAATTGATTTTTATCGAATTTTAATTTAGTTGCATAGAATTTTAATCGATGTAAGTTTGTTTTTTTTTAATTATCAGAAAAGAGAGATACTGAAATCATAGAAATAGTTTTGCTACTACAGAATAATAATACCCTGTAAAAGGAGTACATAATTCGTGGCTTATCACTTTGGCCCGCTTCCTGTGCCGATTTCTTTTCATTTCCATTCCCATTCTATTCCTGCTGCGCTCCGCTAGCCGGCTTGGTCGTGTGAGCGGTCTCCGTTCGACTGATAACAGTTAGAGCGATGCCCGGCGACCCCTACTCCACAGCCACATCCCCCACCCGCCCCCTCCCCTGCCGGCCAGTAGCCCTCACCTTGGCACTTCGTCGTGGCACACATTGTGTTGTCCCTCCTTCGCCGCCCCCCAGCAGCACCCGCTCTCACCACCTCTGTGGGGTGGCGCTCTCTCAAGCTCGCTCTCGCTCCAGCAACGCCGGCAGAGCTTGCTCTCTCCGCAAGTCTCTCTGTATATGTGTGCTACCTGTACGATAAAAGAGAGCCGCAGGTGGGGGAGGAGTGTGTGTGTGTGTGTGTGTGTGTGTGGATGGGTTATGGGTTTGATGGGAAAGGGGTGATGGACCGCGGGGGGTGGCGGTGGGCGATTGTCAAACACAAATGTGCGAGAGCAGAGACGGCGGGCCAATCGATGACGAACGCGCGTGTGCGACGCCACACATGTGTGCGTCTCGAGGCGAGTGTGTGTGTGTGCGTGTGTGAAAGTGCGTATGTGTGTGGGGGAGTGGGAGTGGGAGTGGGCATGCATATAGCGCCAATAATATGTATATAAGTTATATCTTCACATATGCTTAGATAGTATAATATAGTTTTGAAGTTTAAATATGAGATCCATTAAGTTAAATAGTTTATTATTATCTAAAATATTATTACTATTTCAGGGATAATATAAATATTATAAAATATTATTAGTATACTTAGGATAATATTTTATTATTATTATTTGACACATGATGGTATAAGATCTGGGATTTAAAAGCTGCTTTTAGGGATTTATTTGAATTGAATTTGTATGAAATTTAAAAACCTGGTTTATACATTATTTTAAATAATAATATTTGTTCAATACTAGTATTGTTAGTATTGTTAGTATTATTATTAGTTTGTTTTAAACAAAAATCTCATTCTAGAGTATGAAGCTTAGGAAGGTATATTTTTTCAGAACAAAACAATAATAACAAGTAAATTCTAAATGTTATACGTTCCATTAATTATTTTAAACCAAAATCCGATAAATGTATTATTATTTATGACATTTAAATAAATGTTGAAATATGTTTAAACACTAAATCTTAGATTATTTAACTAATATAGAAAACCATTTTCAAAAATCGTTATTTTAAACATTTTCAAACAATTTGGACATGTGAATTTGAGTGATAATGAAACTCGGACTCCAAACCACACACACACACACACCTAACAGCTCCCCACGCCCCCATAGCACTCCCACCTCCTCATCCTCCTCCCCCGTCGACAAAACAATTAACAACAAAAACAATTCGCACACACACACTCACACACTCGCAGCATTTGAAGCTCTCATATGTGTGAGAGTGCGCTGATTCTCATATCAAAGAGCCTGACATTAATGGCAGCAGCGACGCGACGCTGGCCGCGGCAGCGCTGTCCAGCTTTTTTGTTGCTTTTTTTGTTTGGTGGGAGACCAGGCAGGCCGGCAATCGCGAACATGTTCGATGTCGCGGTTGCAACGCTGTCCAGGGGGGCGCACCACCAGCGGAGGTGCGGCGGTGATCATTCATTGAGGGATGCACCTTAACCCCCCAACGTTGCTATTATCATCCCACAGCCCCACCGCCCCGAACCAATTGACATGACCTTTGGAGGCGCTTTGTCGTCGATCTCTAGCGAGCTTGCAACGTGTTGGCAGCTGTGCAGGTTGTGCGCCACTTCGGTTGCATCCTCCAAAGCCCGAAAGCAGCAACAAAGACCGCCAAGCTCCACCAGACGTCGGGCAAGCGTCCGACGAGGACGTGCCCCAAGGAAGTCTGATGAAATGGGTTTATTTTCTATTAATATTAGGGATTTTTATTTGCTTAATAAATTTAACAATTAATAATAATTTCAATAATTTTTGAATAATAATAATACTGAGAGGAACATATAAATAATATGATAAAAACTAATACTTAGCGTAAACAAATAAATAAAAATTAATTTTAATAGCAATTCTAAAACAGTTTTATTATTTAGGCAAATATTTAGTCTTCCATCTACTTTTTAGTGTACAAATTGTGACTTATAAATTAATATTTTATGAAGCTTTAAATTTATTGAAAGCGGAACAACGGACCTATAAACAAAGTAAAGTTTGAATACTGTCACTATTTAACTTGAAATTTAAGTTTATTATTATTAGGCCCTGAAAATATATATTGAAAAAGCTTATTTGTTTAAATATAAATATACTAATTTGCATATTTACATATTTATATATTATTTATAGTAAAATTTCTATGCACTTCTTATTTAAGTCCAGTAACACAACAAGTATTTCCTTTGTTGAATTTATTTTAATTATTTTTTTATTTACGGCCTGAAAGGTGCGCGCGCGCTTTGATATCCTTATCCGTAGGGCTGTTGTGGTCCTTGTTCGGTGTCCTTGCTCAAGTTGTTGTTTTTGCCTGGACAGTTGTAATTGCGAGAGGGTTGTAATCGCGCCCTTAACTCTGTGTGTGTGTGTGTGTGTGTGTGTGTGGCAGCGATTGACCAGAGTGACCAGCCTGAAAAGTTGCCACCCCTTTGCGATTTGCATGCGTGTGTGTGAGTGTGTGTGTGTGCGTCGAGCTTGGCTAAAGCGCTGTCCCGCTCTGGCCAGTGTGGCCGGTGCGCCCACCCCCACACACGCACCAACACTCGCACACACACATGACCAGCGGCAAATAAACAAACGCCGGCAGCGACGCGGGCAGAGAGCGCGAAGCCAACCCACCACCGCCACCACCACCACCTCCGCCGACACCAACATCACAAGCACCGGCACGGCACCGCACCGTTAGGAAAGGGCTGCGTCGGCGTCGGCCTCGACGTCGCTTAGCCAAAATCAAATTGCCAGATTGGCATTAAAGTGCAAAAGCCTGAAATGAAATTGAATTATCTGCAGTCGCTCGCAGGACATCGTCGCGTTCGGACATGTTCGCCTAAGCAAGCTCGCTCTTCCACTCACACACAGCGCCGCCCTCTCTTTTTGGCCAGCGCTTGACGCTCTCTGTCGCTCACACTCTCTCTCTCCCGCTCTCTCACGTCGCATCTCGTGTGTCCAAAGCGAGCTTTCGTCACACTTCCAACGCGTTCGCTGGCGTTCGCTTGCTCGCTCGTTCAGTTGGTTGGAACGTGGTCGCCGCCGAGTGTTGTTGTTGCTGCTGCTTTTGGTGTGGTGGGGCCCTGGACAGCGGCGACAAGCAAAGCTGCGCAGCTTTTGGCGACCGCGGCAGAGGCAGAGGACCAGACGGCAGCGAAGACGCGCTCGCCGCTAAAACGTCGCAAGTAGTCGCGTACTTCCGCCGTTACCGTTAGCACCGCACACAAGCCGGAGCCGCTAAAGCGCGCACACACATACACACGTTCACCGTTTACCGTTGGCCCTCGTCGTCGCGGCAAATAATAACAGTTAATCGAGAGGAGAAACAAAAATATACCGAAATACGAAACGAAAATAATACTGAAATCCGTACGAAATGGGAAAATAATAAGAAAGAATTAAAAGAGAATACAAGATACGAAAAGCAGGCATTCTTCCAGTGCAATCTTCCATTTTTTTTCAAGTGTCTCGGAGTGTGCTTACCAACCAATTGGGTATTTTTTTTCGATTCGTTGTTGAACCAACTCCAATTGGAATCTCCTTTGGGAAAATGAAACCGCGTGCGAAGGTGACAACGACAGCGACGACAACAGCAAAGGCAGCAGCAAAACAGACTCAGCTAAAAAACAAGGCTTGACGAAAATCAAAGGAAGGATTAGAAAACCCAAAACCCGAGTGCGAAAGGTTCCTATAAGAAAAATATATACAACAATCACAAAAAAAAAAAAATAAAAGCAAATCGAAAATAAAAGTGAAAAAGTGCTCAAGTTTTTTACCATCAAAATTTACAAAAATATCCTTGTATTTTGTTTGTTTTGTTCCGGTTTTCCTTCTTATGGCAGCCCAAGAAAAGCCATCAAAATGACAAAAACAACAACAAGTAAAACCAAAACTGAAGCTGTCTGATTAGCCAATAGATAATACCAATAAAAACAATTTTTTTTCTTAATATAAAAAAAAACAAAACACCGAAACAAGTGCAATAAGTAAACAAAAAATACGAAGAGGAGAGTAGTAGAAAAATAAAAACAAAACAAAAACCTAGAATACAAATTTTGAAACTTTCTTCGCATTGGAATTGGAAAATCCAAGTGGAAATCGTTTTGGAGTCGCAGTCAGAGTGTTGTTTTTTTTTTTCGTAGATCGGCAGGACATTGCCCTTTGTGGGGGTCAAGTGTGCCTGTGTCTGTGGCGAAGATTAAATCACCTTCCGGAAACTGGAAAGAAAAATGAGAATTAAAATGCCCGCGGTTCGAATTGCACAAGGTGAGTGTGACAAATAAGGGTTAAAGTTTAAGATTCCAATTGGGACATGAACAGCTGACTTTTTGCAGGCTTTAAATCGCATGGGTGTCAATGGTTTCTTTAGTTTCTTTAAAAATTGGATAAGAGTTTCTTTGCTCATGGTTTCTCGTAGTTTTACAGGACATTCGTATTTTAGTATTTTTAAAAATATTATTCAATGAAATTCCGCTTTTCAATTTGGTTTATTTACCTTAGCCGGTTTTTTAATGTCTCAACTTTTAAAATAATGGATACCATGTTCATACAATAATTTCCAGGGCCTTATTTAATAACTTTTATACATGAGCTGTTAAAAAAATTGTCGCCTTAATACAAAATTCTGTAAAATAATTATTATATGTCAAGCTTCTTAAATATTTATTAAAATCTGGCTAAATGTACTGCAAAAAATTACAGAATTTAATGTTCAGTTTTTTTTTCAAACATGGAATACAAAAAATATTAAAAAAACTGCGTAAGGTAGCTGTCGTGAAAGATATGTTTTAATATAAAATAATATTTATAATTAATATATCATATAATATAATTTAAGGTTATGATTTTCAGAGTGACCAAAGTCGTAAATAAAAATGATTTACTCATTATTTAAATGAAATTAAACAAACAATATGTTACCAAGTGCTAGCTTTTCTCATAAGGGATAATCCTGGTATCTCCAGGTTATGCTTTATCTTATTTATGCTTTATCATTGATTTCCAGAGTGACCAAAACTGTAAATACTGCAAAAAAACCTATGGTCACCTTACCCCTGAAAAGATGATCTCAATATACGTTTCTGGAATGTGTGTGTTTTAGGTTCGGCTGTGGCCTATGGTCAGGCCATATCGGCCGACCATGTCGCACCCACACACACACAGACACACACACCCCTCCCTGAACCATATGGCAGGTCTCCTTATTTTGTTTGTAGTTCTTGTTGTTGTTGTATCTAGTCGAGTTATCGCTGCGATATGGCCATGTCTAAAAATCAGAGCCACTCGCCCCCGCCTAGGTGTGTTTGCAATGATTTTTCAGATTTGTTGTTTTAACGCCTTTTTTCCCCATAATTTCGAATTGTAGAATTTTCCATGATTAGGGTGGTTCTTTGTAATTTCCCTATCAACCATATTTTTCTGTATTATATTTTGGCGACCCGTTTGCGGTGGGACGGACCAGCGTCCAAGCTGCATTGTGGAAAAAACACGGCTTAGTTCAAAGGGAAATCAGGGCCGTAAAGCCATAAAGCTCCATACAATCGACATATATCCATATCACATTGTCATAATATGGATCGTTCGCGGCAGCAATAAAGTAAGTCGTATTTAATTTGTTTTTGTTTTTTTTTTCGCTCGTTTTCGGGCCGCAGCAGGTTGGGATTTTTTGCACAGATTTTCCATTTGTTGCCCAAGCAAGCAAGCAGGCAAAAGCAAGCGGGCGTTATCAATCTTATCTAGATAGCGGCGGCCGCTGGACAGTGACGCACTTGAGTTGGCCAGCAGCTCCACTCCCTTGCCCGAGTAGGGGGAGTAGTGGGAGGAGGGGCTCCCGCCCCTCGTGTGTCGTCAAACAATTTTAATTGCTCGCAAAGTTGTTTGCTGTTGGTGTTCTTTCCATATATATAATTTTTTTCTCCTTTCTTTTTTTTTTTTTTGTCTATTTGTCTTACAAATCAAAATCAACAAGAGGGCGAGCAGCGGCCTTTTCCAGGTAATTTCCAGGTGATAAGAGAGAAGGCCTAATTGCTGACGATCGAAGCAGGAGGAGGAGGAGTGGGAGGAGAAAGAGGAGGCTTGGACGTGATGCTCTCCGGGTCTTGCCCTGCCATATGTCACATATATATCGAAACATGGTAACCATCCTTATCGATATCTCCCCTGCTATGTCCCCAAAATTGCTGTTGTTAGCGGTGCGATGTTCCCTCCAACTCCCCCTCTCCCCCTCCCCCTTTGTCGTCCATCATAATTAATTGCTACAATTTCAATTTCGTTTCCATTCGGTGGAGAATCTTTTTGATCTCCAAAAAAGAAACAAGAACAGGAGAGTCTCTTTACACACACACACACACACAGCATTTCGTCATGCCGCCCAATGGGTGTTGCTGCTTATCAGCCAGAGGGGGGGAGGGGGGAGAGGGGGTTACAGGGGGGACCTGATGAGTAATTTCCTAGAACAAGTCGCAATGTTCCATGTACAACAAGTTCTATTGGAAGTGTGTCTAAAATGGTAACAAGAGCAGAGGGGGGGCGGAGGAAATTGGGAAAAAATGGGAAAAAAACGAAGGCTTAAATGGTGGGGGGGAGAAGGGAAAAGGCCATATTTACTATAAATTCCAACTATAAATATAGGAAAATATATAAAACATATTCAAATATATTTCTAAAATAATAAATCATATATATTTTCATTTCCCAAATTCTTCAAGTTTTAAATTTAAATATTTTACTTTTTAATAAAATAACAAACAATATAATTTCAGCATAAAACCCATAATAAAAACACAAAAAACTAACCACTTAATCACTGATCTTCAAGGCAATCAATAATAATGAATAATTTCCGATGAAAGCAACTCAGCTGTCCTTTTGGCTAATATCCTGCCGGCCCCTTGTCGAGCTTCGTTGCACAAACATCCTGAAAGGGGGAGGGGAGACTAGGGTTCCGATATATGCCCATTGATATGGTCAGCGTTAATCAAGCAGGACCGGCACCTGCCTGCCAGGATAACCAAGAGAGGGTATGGGTGGAGGGGAGGTGAGCCAGCCATCACCTGGCGGGCGGCTGACCATCTCATGGTCGTCCTGGCGCCTGTTGGCTGTTGATTTTTACCAACTTTTTTTTTCTACTTTTTTTTTACTTTTTTCTACTTTTTTTTTCTACTTTTTTTCTTTTTCCAGTTTTTTTTTTTTTGACTGTAAGCTTTTGCTTGTGCACCTTGGGCGTTCTTTTAATTTGATTATCGACCAAACAGTGTCCATTAAATGAGCGACCGACCGACCAGGACGACCGCTGCCTTTTTTCGTGTTATCCTGCTCCTAATCGCCATGGCAACGTCCTCCGTCGCGTTTTCAGCATTTGCAATTGTTATAACAAATAACAGAGTGCCCCCGCCCCCCCCTTCTGTTCCCCTGCCTCGTCCTTATTTTTATTTATTTATTTGTATTTTTTTTGTTTTTGCACCCACACTTGCACAACACACCATCCGTGTACCCGCAGTGTCAACGTGTCGTCATGTGGACGTCAAACTTTTGTCCAGCTGCGGCTACAGTTTCTTTTTTTTTTTTTTTTTTGTAATGTTAAAACCCAAAAAGCGGCCAAGACAGAAGGAGTGTGGGGGATTGGGGGGGTGAAGTTCCGGGCTGAATGCCAACTCTTTGTCTTTTTTTTTTTTATAATTAAACTGCTCACAAAAAGGAGGGAATTTTAAATAGTTGCAAATATAAATGTATCTTTTAAGGCTAAGGTATCCTTTGGATATTGTATTTAAAAGTCTGAGATACTTATGATAACAAAATGAGATATTTGTCCACTTTTGGGATAGTTTAATTAATAAATATTCAATAAATAAGTTCACAACTAAAAGAGTTTTGAAAATATAAATATCATTTGAAAATTTGAGATTAAAATCAATGTTTTATCAAAGAAAATATATTTAAATAATATTCTTTGGAGTATTTCTTTTTCAAAATTTAATATATGATACAAGTTTCTTAATAATTTTAAGTTTAATCTGATGTTTTTTAAGATTGTAATTTATTTTTCAAGAATTTCTTAAATTGTGAAGATTTTACATGAATTTGAAATTAATTTTAAGTTTAATGTTATGTTTTTTTTTAGATTGTAATTTATTTTTCAATTATTTCTTAACTTGTGAAGATTTTACATGAATTTTAAATTTATTTTAAGGCAGATAAAATGTTTTTTCAATACTTATACCTTGGTAAATTGGAGAATATTGAATATTATTTTTTTAAAAGGTTTTTTAATGATTAAAAATATAAATTAACATAATATTATTATTATATATTAATATATACTTATTAAAATCTTCAAAGAGCTTACTTAATTCATTGATTTCGGCATACAGACTTCTTTTAAATACTTTAATTTCCCCTAAAAAATATCTTTACATTTTAAAAGCAGTTTAAATCTTCCAAGATTATATTTTCTTAGTTTTTTTTTTTCTTGCGGTGCAGGAGGGGGAACTGCTGCTGCTGCTGCATTTGAATCCTGGCGGGGGGCAAGGACATGGCGGATATAAATTGAAACTGGCCCGTTCTGCTGCCGGCGCAGCGGGAGAGACCAGCGCCAGCGTCGCTCACATGGTCCACACGGATGGATGGACGAGGGCAGAGGCTGTGGATGTGGATGTGGCAACCCCCCTTGGAGCCCCGTGCCACTGCCAGGAGCAGCAGCAGCAGCAGCAGGAGCAGCGGCAGCAGCATAATCAGCCACAACAGCGCTCAGCGAGTTACTTCCGCTGCGGCGAGTCTGGGCCTCAGACGGAGTCCTGGTTATTCCTGCCTGCTGGATGCGGCGTTCCCAGGACCTGGTCCAAACTGTCGCGCTAGGTGCATCCGTTTTGGCCAGCCCTGCATGTCCTGGGCAATGTCCTTCTCCGTGCTCCCTTTCCCCCCTTTTTTCTCAATTGTTTTGCACTTGCCTTTTGTTTTCCACTCGCTTTTCGCCTTTTGTTGTGTGTATTTCTGAGCTGACTGTGTGTGTTGGTGTGTGTGTTTTCAGGTCCCCCTCCCCTCGGTCTGAGTTTTGTAATTTTTAAAGTTTTTTTCGGTGATAAAAGTGTGAATGGGTTTTTGTTTTAATGCCGCGGCTTTTTAGGATTATTCTATTCTTTCACCTGAAATCGCTGTGTGAGCTTGGGTATAAATTTATACGTTTTTTAATTTGATTGTTTTAATTTTAGCTTTGAGAGTACAAGTACTTGGAATATATCTAAGATAAAAATTAAAAAAAGTGATGAAAAGTTGTATTTTTTGGTTAATTTAATTTTTGCATACAAAAATAAATGTTTACTATGGTTAAAATTAATTTTATCTTTAAATATCCAAGTATAAAATTTACTTTTATATTTTTACAAAGTTACAAAATTTATGAAAAACTTAAATAATTTTTTTAGTTATATTTTAATCGAATTTAAGCCTTGAAATAAATAGTATTTAAAGTTTATCAAACTGCTGGGTACTTTAAATTATAGGAAGACTGTAATGAGTATTTATTATTTATTATTATTATTTATATATTATTATTAAATCAAATTAAAAACTCAAAAGTTCAAGTATAACATAAATATATAAAAACTTCGAAATTATATCAAATTAAATTGAATTTTAAACCTTAAAACCACAATAATTTCAACTTTATCACACTCTTTCGAACTTAAAATAATAGAAAGCCTAAAAATGAATTTATTATCAATTTTAAAAATTAAATCTTAAGGCTTTCTTTCCAAACAAAATTCAAAAGGGAAACTAAGAGATGTTTTTATTATAATTTTAGCTTCTAATTTAACATTAACATAATTTCTTTTAACTAGAAACTAAGAAAAGCACCAGGAAAGGCATTCATTACAATTTAATAAATTAAATATTAATCTTAAATATGTGCTTAAAACCTATGAATAATACTGAATATACCTTTTCTCTTTAAAAATTCAGTAAAACAATTTCACCCTGACCCTGTGCCACTTACTAAAACTATTATTATTATTATTTTTATAAAGCCCGCCAACGGTGCGTATACTTAACACTGGCTAGAGGCAAGGCTGGAAAAGCAGCGAAAAGTGAAAAGCTAGCTGAGGGGGAAGGAACCCGAAATGACCTGAAACAGAAGCTAACAAGTTAATGAATCTTTTAGACTTTGTTTTGACGCGCATTTTCTTTTCTTCGCTTTATTTTTTCTGTATTTTTTTTTTGCCGGTTTTTATTTTTTATGATGTCCCGCCTCGCACTTTGGCAAACTTTTCACTTTCAACGGGGTGGCGGGTGGATGGGGGCAGAACTTGGCACCTTTGTCATAGTTAGAAGCAGCCCCCCCCTCACAGTTTTCCCCCCCTTCGCTTGCTTTTTTTTTGTGTCTCTGCAAACAGCATTTTCTTTTCTTTTTTTGCTTCCTTTTTCAAGGCGCGCGTAGCCGGCGAGCAAAACAAACCGCAAAATGTTCGAAAGCGAACATCTGACTGTGAGCGATGATGATGATGATGATGATAGGATGGGGGTGGAGTATCCTGCCACGCCCCCGCTCCCCGCCTCGATGTGGGTTTTCCCTTGCTCCCTGCGCACGCGCCTCGAATTTTTGCCTAGGCGCGAACCAAATTTCAATGGCTTTTCCTTTGGTTTTTTGTTTACTTTTGTGCGCTAGCTTGTTGTTATTCTTTTTTTTTTCCATTTTGTGGCAGCTCATTTTTCTTGCACTTCCACATGGCATCTGCTCATCCCTTTTGCGAGCACGTGCCAAAAGCGAGAAGCACACCGGAAATGCGGAAAAAAATCAACAAAATACAAGCATTTTCGTAGGGAATTATTATGGTAATAGTAATTATTTGGAATAAATTAGGCCAAGATCAAATAACTCAGCTGCTGCTGCTGCGGCTGCTGGGCGGGGTTGAGCGTGATTAGTTTCCAAAGTTGAAGAGGGAACCCAAGTCATTCATTAAGATCCACGGGCTTGGCCGGCGTAGCAGCGCCTACGCGATGTCAAAGCCAAAGACCCAAAGAGAAACCTCAACTTGAATTGGAATCAAACCCCCAAAGAAGAAGACGAGGCAGCTCTCAGCAGAAGAAGAAGAAGCTCTGAAGAAACCCCGAAGAAACTCTTCTGACTCGGAGGCTTCTTTTGTCTTTCGGGGCGAGTCTTCGAGGCCTGTCTCCAAGTTGTAGGTTCGGCATGGGGTCTCTCCTCTCTTCCTTAATTCTTCATTTATTATTATTTTTTTTCCTTTGCTTTTAATTGAGCCAAGCAATTATTATTTCTTGGCCCATTCATTGATCCGCTTGCCGGCCCATTCATTGCGTTTATAAATAGCTCCCAGCTCCCCGCTCTGGAGCCGAGAGATTGAAAATGCAAAGCCCACGCAATCCGTTGGATTGCCGGACCTCCAAGAGCCCAAGTCTGAGCTGCCCCCCCTTTTAACCATTTCCGACTCCTCCAAGCCCAACAAGTCGGTGGTGGTGGTGGTGCACACACCCTTTAAGCACAGTTTGTACAGTGCGTTTCATTAATAGTGGGGCTAAATTAGAAGTTTTTGGTTATAGGAGAAGGTAAAAGGTTTGAGTTACATGTGAAAATTATTTGTAATGGTTTTGCAGAATGAAAAATAACTTTAAATTCTATAAAAACATAATAAGTATTAGGGTTTATATAAATATATATAATTAGGAATATATTTTATTATATTATATAGAGTAAAAATAATAATATAAAAAGAAGGAAGCTTGGTTTTATTTTACAAAGATTTTTGAATCTGAAATTAACACATCTTTGAAGTCTTTTATAATTTAACTTAAAGGGTAATTCGCTTAATAGCTAATCATATAAATATTTTTAATAAATATTCAAGAAATAGTTCTTGAAGAAATAGTGCTTGAATATTTATTAAACATATTATAAATTATATTAAAAATATGTTTCATAAATATTCAATAAATAGTTCTTGAAAAAATATATAATATATAATATTTATTTATAAATATCCAAGAAATAGTTCTTAAAGAAATAGTTCTTGAATATTTATAAAAAATATTTTTAATAAATATTCAAGAAATAGTTCTTAAAAAAATAGTTCTTGAATATTTATTAAAAATATTTATATAGATAAATTATATACAAAAATAGAGTTTGATAAAATATTTATAAAGGATTCTAGAATCTAGAACAGAACTTTGAATTTGGCGGAAAAATAAGTTTTTCTAAATTGTTTTTATGTAAATATTTTCAAAAAACCTTCAAAAACATTTTTAAAAATTAATTTTAAATATTCTTAAAATTAAATATATTTCAAAAAGTTTATAAATAGCTATAGCAGGTAGGTTGGCTTTTTCTCGAACCTCCAATTATCCAAAAAATATCTGAAATACCTTTAATTAATTTTTTTTTAATTTAAATCCCGAATCTTTAAATTTCGAACCACACTTTCGACCTGCGTATATCGGTTACAATTTCAAAGCTTCAATACTCAGTTTTAGTTTCAAGTTCTTTGAGATTTTTTCGATCTCGTCACCAATGGGCACACACCATGGGAGAACCTAGCAGCATGTGTGGGTGTTTTTGGCAGCGAATTCAATAAAAACTTCACAGCCAATATTGTGGCTGATTTTGGCATGTGACCAGCTGCTCCTTCTCCTCCTTCGCTTCCTCCTCTACCTCCTTGGAATCCTCCTCAATCCTGCTCAGTGATTGCCGCGTCTCGTGCTGTTGATGGTGGGTGTGGGTGCGGCCAACTTGGCGCTGGAATGGATGGGGATGGATCTCGCTGGATCTCTGCAGATCTCTGGGGGATATCCAGATGGATGGATCCATCTGCTCATTTTTCGCGGGTTTTGCTCAGGGCCCAGGCATAATTTAATTCAATGATTACTGATTTCAAAACGAAACCAAGATGCGAATCCAAAAGAAAACTACAACAACAACAGAAAAAACCGTATGTGCGTCGCGCCCGGGCTCAAATAAATAAATCAATCACGACGAGAGCCACGGGAGGGAGAAGGGGAACCCCACCTCGAAATGCATGCAATGGTTCTCTTACGGGTCCAAGGCACTCCCCATTTCCGTTTGCCAGCGATTTATATCGGCACTTTGGATGGATATGGATGCCACCATCTGGCCCTCGAGTCTCCTTACCCGCCTTCCACTTTTCCTGCTCCTCCTGCTCCTCCATCTCCTCCTTCTCCTTCTCCTCCTCCTCCAACGCATCTTATCAGCATAATTATTATCATTAAGATGCCATTGTCACATTGCATTGCACACCTTAAAGTGGAGCTCTGGGATCATCGAGGCACCCAGAGGCAGCTGTGGATGTGGATGGATGCGTTGGATGATGCCTGGATGCGACTCCTTCTCTTGCAAAAAATAAAAAAAATAAAAAATGTATAAAAAAAGAGGGGATAAACAGCGAGCCAGAGGAGGAGGAGTCTGAGTCTGACTCTGACTCTGGGGTCTTATTTTCTGTGGGCGAAGTGGGTGGTGCTCTCAGCTTTTCCTTCTCGAAAATTGCTCTGCAGAAATGTGCACACTTCCTTGCATATTAAATGTATATTTATGCCATCAATATTAAAGGTCATATTTGTGTTTGAAAAAATAAAATGTATTGTAAATGTTTCTTAAAAAAATTAGGTTTATATATATCATGAACTTGTATAAAATATTTACATAGATCATGAAAATGTATAAAAAAAACTTTAGGAATCAATATTAATGGGGTTCAAATTTATATTATTTTTGGTTTAATGTATCTTTTGGCTTAATAAATGGTTAATATATTGACTTAATCAATTTTTTAATTTATTATAAAATTTATAATCTAAAATATATGTAAAAAATTTGACTTTATGTAATTTTGGTCTTAATAAATGGTAAATAACAGCTCTTTATATATTTATGACGTATTGGTTAATAATATAAATGGTAAAAAATAAGAGTTATAATAGTTTTTTGCTTAATAAATATGGCTTAATATATATAATAATAAAAAATATAATAATATTTTAAGACTTATTTCTCAAGAGTCTTTTAAAGTTCTTTAATCTTTTATTTCATTAATAATATCTTAAGACTTATTTCCCAAGAGTCTTTTAAAGTTCTTTAAACTTGTATTTCACACATAGAAATTCTTTGTAATTTATTAATCTCTGAGAGGCCTTCATCTACTATATTATATATATATATATATATATTGGACTATATAGCCTTGTCTATATAGTCTTAACTATATCAACTTGAATGCGTCTCTCTGGGGCTTCATTTTCCATCGGCGGGCACGCGTTTCTCGATTCTCGCAATTCTCGCGATTCGCTCGCTAGCCATTCGCTGCGCCTTCTCCGCCTCTTCTCCAGCTTCTCTCTTTTTTGCTGGTATTTGTGTGCAGTCTCCAGTCTTCAGTCTGCAGTCTACACACTGGAAGAAAATATGTTATAAATATTTAAATAATTATATATATAGGGTATTGATAAATGGAAATATAGGCTTCTTATAAAAATAAAAAAGGAAAATGTGGAGATTTAAAAGAAAAACTAAATAATAATAACAAAAATTTATACAAAGAAATCTGATTAAAAAAAATACCAAAATTTCGTATACAAAATTAAATATTTTTTTAGTTTAGTTTAATTACAGAAAGTCTGCATTGTAAATATATGTAATATTAAATTTTGTTGTTTATATCTCAATTAATTTATTTATTTTTATACAATATTTTATAATTTTAATTTAGTTTTAAATTTTCTTCTTGATTATATTACTTCGATCTGGGAATAATTTCAATATTTATTTGTTTTCATTATTTTAATATTTTTTTTATATCTGAATATTATTATTTTATTATAGAATATTTTTTGATTATAATAATATTTTATACTATTTTTTCTCTTGAAATTTAAAAAAATTTTAAATTATCAAAAACTCCAAAATTCTTTCTCTCAGTGTACAAGTCTCTCGGCATCACCCGAAGACGCGCTCTGATCTTTATTATCGCTCGTCTCGGCTTGGCTTGGCTTTAGCTTTTTCTCCTTCTTATTTTTTCTCTGGCTTTTGCTCTGTTTTTTTTTTTATCGTTTTTTGCCTGGCTCTACGCTTTTCAGTTGACGCCTCCCCCTTTTATTTATTCATTCGGTTTCCAGTTACAAATCCCCCTGATAACTTATTTACTCCGCTTTGGGGCTTTGTTTCGTTCGCTTCGGCTGGGCTCTTCGGTTCGTTCGCTGCGTTCGGCACTCGCTTCGGCTCGCTTCGTCTCGTCTTCGTGGCGATCGTGAGCGAGCGAGAGGCGGCTAGCGAGAGACGGCAGCTAGAACGAGATGGAGACATGGGGCGAGTCGAATTGGGCAAGCGAATTGAATGAATATCAGTGGAAAAGCAAAAACAACAATAAAGAGCAGGTTTTGTTGTTATTGTTTTTGCTTTTTTTTTTATTTCCAGTTACCTGTCTTACCCCGTTTCTTCTTTCGCTGTTATCTCAGTCCCCGCTGGGCCCCCGGCCTTACGGTATTTGTTATTGCCGTCTGAAGCTAAATAAGCTAAGACTGCTTCACACCTGTCTGTCGTCCGTCCGCCGTCTTCTGTCCTCTGTCTTCTGTCTTCTGTCTTCTGTCTTCTGTCTGTGTTTGCCGATCGCCAGCGCTGTGTGCGTCTCTTTCTGTCCGATCTGCCCACTCTTTCTCCTCATTTGGCGTGTGCGTCTCGGTGTCGTTGGACATTTTGATTGGCCAGACCTTAATAAAGCCAAAGGCAAAGCGGAAAGCAAAAAAGAAAAAAAAGAAGAAAAAATAAAAATAATAAAAACTTAAACTCGGGCCAAGCCCAGCGGTCTGTCTCCCTCTCTCTCTCTCTCTCCCTGTCTGTCCCTCTCTTTCATGGGCTTGGCCACAGCATCGTCATCGTCTGCGATTTTTCCTTGGCGATTGCGCAGCTTGCTTACACTCACACTCACACACACACTTGCAGCCGCCATTTTGGAATGTTTATTAAAAAATATTACAAAAAAAAAAATCAACAACAATTTACATCTTTAAGTTTTTTTTACAAAAGCTATGGCACAGCTTGAAGTCTCTCAATTCCATTGGCTATCCGTGTAGAAGGGTTCAAAAATGATTTAAAACTGGACAAGATCGTACAGGGAGAGAAAAAATATGGCCTTTCGAATTATAGGTATATATCGGTTTACTTTTTATATACCCATAAATATTTGAATACTTTTTGCTAAAGAGTTTGTAAAGGAATAGAGTCAGTTTCACTCTATTCTCTCTTACACGCCCTTCCTGCTATGTACTAGCAATAACCTTCAAGGGAGTCTCGTTTTAGAAGACAATCTGAGAGAGCATTTTGCATTTTCGCTCTCTTTTTTCGATACCTTAAAGGGCCATATAAATAACCTCTCACTTCATCTCTATTCTCTTCCATGCTTTGCCTGTTCTGTACAAGCAATATCGAACAAGAGAGTTTCTTTTTTTGAGAGCTTGTCACTTTCGCTCTCTCCAAGAGAGAGACTGCTCTTTGAAGAGTCTTTTTGTAAGATTACACTGATTCTTTGATTGATCATATTTCAAGCTTTTAAAGTGTTAATTCCACCCCTCACATTATTTTTTTCGCTGTGTACTCCGCAGGATCTTAAGGCGCAAAAAGTGCCCTCAAAAAAAGGGGTGACTTGTGCTGACCTCGGTAGGTTGAGCGGTTCCTAATTGAATTCGCAGCTACCAGTTCCCAGTTGGACTTCCCGGGCAGTTGCCAACTTGGCCACTTTCCAAAGGCAGGACACAACGGGACTGGAGAGTCTCCCTCTCTTTCTCTCTCTCCTTCTTTCTCTCCTTCTCTCTCTCCTTCTCTCTTTCTCTATCTACTCCCGGCGAGGACCTCTCGAGGGCAAAGGCCTCTCCTGTTCTCAGCTGGAAAATTGCACATGCGATGCTTCCTTTGCTTTCCTTTTCTTTCCTTTCCTGTCCCATCCTGTCCTTGCCTGTCCCTGCCTGTCCCTGCCTGTCCCTCCGTTTCCCCGTGCGTATGAGTGATGTTACCCAACTGCATATGAGTGTGCTGGGAATTTATGCATCAGCAGGCACACAGACAGGATCCTCTTTTGGTCCTTTTACAGCCTCATTTGGGGGAACAGAGCGAGTCTAAGAGAGAGAGAGGGAGAGGCAGCTCCATTGTCGGGCCCAAGTTGCGCATAATTGAAACATAAAACGCTTGGACACCAATTCACAAAAGGCCAAAAGAAAGAGCCACCCAAGAGTTGCCACTTTTTGGGGAGTCACTTTTGTGCCAAAGAAAGGAGACAATTGTGTGTAAGGAAATGCATTCTATACACACTCTGTGTGTGTGTGTGTGTGATTTATGGCTCTGTTTCCGTTGTTGTTGTTGCTGTTGATTCTTAGCCATTTGTTGTAAATTGAAGAGTGCCAAACCGCACATTTGAATATGGCAGCTGGGAATTGGCCTGGCCATAAACAGTGGCCTTAACTTTGAGGGGGGCAAAAAGCAGGTAACATGCAGAGGAAATTCTATATTGAAATTCTAAGATATAGGAAGGCAAACATAGTTCAGGGAATTACAATAAATACTTTTTAAGAGGTATTTTCTCTACAAAATTAATTCAGGGAATTACAATAAATACTTTTTAAGAGGTATTTTCTCTACAAAAATAATTCGGGGAATTACAATAAATACTTTTTAAGAGGTATTTCCCTCCAAAAACCAAAGATTCCTAAGATAACTATTCAACTTGAAAGTTGTCTAAAATTCCGGGAATTAATATTTTCTAAAAACAAAAGTTTAAGTCCTCTAAAACATATTGATTTCAGAAGCTCCTAAAATTCCCTCTTTTAAAACAAAAAAAGAGATAATACATCAGCAAGTTGGTAGCTGCTCTCTTGACCTCCAGTTAAACTGCCAAAAAAAAAAAAGAGGAATAGAAAATGCAAAATAGAAAATGGAAAATCCTTGTGTGTTGGTAAAATGAAAATGGAGGAGGCGAAGAGCAACTGAAACCGAAACAGAAGCCGAAACAGGAGCAGGATTAAGAGCTAGACCAGGAAGTACACATGTACACACTTAAATAAAAGTAAAATGGAATATTAATAAAAGAAACTTTAATAAAACTTTATTAAAAACGAAATATTTAGCTTTTAAAGCTAACTTAAATTAAATTTAATTAATATTTCATTGATTATTTGTACAACTTTCCTATTTTCTATAAATTAAAATCCTGTTTTCTAATTTTTGTCCTGTGCAGCGAACATTTTCGCTACTTTCATTTGTTCGCCATTTGTGTCCTGCCCTGCGGTGCCGGCTTCGTCCGTCGTCCGTCGTCCGTCGTCCTTCGTCCTTAGTCCTTCGTCCATCGCCCTGCCAGTTGCGGTTAAGTTCTCCAAATTGCAGTCAGCAGTCTGGAGCTACAAGCTACATGCCACACACAGCAGCAGCAGCAGCAGCAGCCGGAGCAGTGGCTCTGGCTCCTTCTTCTACTTCTCCCTGGGATCCTGCAGGATACTGGAGACTGTCCAATAAGTGGCAAAAACGACGCGTGCTATCTAGTCATCTGCAGGATGAGTTTTTGGGGGGGCAGAATGGCAATGCCAATGGAAATGTAGATGATGCGGGAATTTGTGAGTGAGTGGGGGGAGCAGTAGGAGCAGGACTCCTTCTCGATGTCTCTCCTTGCCAGACAACGTCCAAGGTCCACTTTTGTGTGGAGAAGGGGGGTGGGTCGACGGGGCTCGGGGCACGAATCACTCAGCCGCAGCGCATAAAGTTCAAGTTGGGCGATTCCCGGGAACAGTTGCCAGGCAGCCGTGGCCACTACTCCTCCGGATACCAAAAACTCCTGGCTTCAACCAAATAAAATCAACAAAATTCAAGTTTTTATTGTTGCCCCCGACGAACACATAGAGCGAGAGAGAGCGAACGCGAAGAAGGACGCAGGATTCGCAGCTGCACATATGTATTAAAACGTATCTGTATCTCGGGGCCTGCACATATGTATATGTGTATCTGGTGGAACGTGTACTATCAACGTCATCGGCCACATTTGGTCGTCGTCTGTCCCTGGCGGGTTTCTCGGCTTGCAGCGAAGGCATCCTTGCCATATCCCTACTCCCCCCTGCATGTCCTTCTGGCACATCGTTTAAGTGTCGCATCCGGGTGTCCGAGTTCGACTTCAACTTTAGCTTTCAGCTCTCGGCTTCAGCTACTGCTCCTTGTCCTGCTTCTGCTCCTTGTCCTCCTCCTGCTCCTCCTCCTCCTCCTCCTTGAGCCTTCTAGTTCGAGTTGGAAGGAAGCAGGAACTGATTCCTTCGCACAGGAAACAGCCCCCAAAAAACACACTCGCACACACAAACACACACATCTATTGATTTTGGGGGCTGCCCTGGCCGCAAGGGATGTGTCCTGGCCGTCGTCGAAGCTGAGGGTTGCATGGGGAGTCTCTCCCCTCCTGCCCCCCCCCCTCGAAAAAAAAGGGGCAGCCACTGGACGATTGGACGATTGGACAAAGGGGCGTATGAGTGTTGGAATGCCTTAGTTGTGTGTCCAGTTCTCAGAGACTCCGCCCATTTTGAGATGTTTTTAGTTGGAAATATTAAAGATTTTAGTTGTTTTGATATTTTATAAGCTAGCTTTAAGTGTTATTTAAACTATTTTGGAAATTTAAGGCATACAAAAATGTGAAAATGTGAAATTTGGGGTATGAAATAGATCTTCTTGATTATTTAAGTAACTTAGGAAAATTTAAGAATTAAAAAAGGGGGTCTATAAAAATATTAACGCCTTATATAATTTTAAAAAGTATCTATATTAGAATTAAAATTAAAATTAGGAAATTGTTTTCGTTTTTAATTTTATTTTTGTATTTTTTATTTAAGTTATTCTTTTTCATTCGAGACCTAAAAAAAGAAAAATGTTAATTTACAAAATATCAATGTCGAAAATTGTTCATTTTTTTCTGTTTCTTTTCATCTTTTTCATCTTCAATTTAGATAAAATGGTTAACAACAATTTTTTTTTAATTTGTAATATAGTAATATATATAAAAAATAATTTACAAGTCTAAAAAAATTTTATTAATTCAACAAAATCTTGTTCTAAAATATTTACATAATTGTTTTATTATTTGTTGCCTTATTTAATGCTCAAAAATCATGGTCTAAAAAAATATATATTGAAGGTCTAAAATAAGAATATATATTTTGTTTTTATTTGATGGTTTAATTCCAACAAAAATGTGGTCTAAAAAATATTTTACAAGTCTAAAAAAATTTTATTAATTCAACAAAATCTTGTTCTAAAATATCAACAAAATTGTTTTATTATTTTCTGCCTTATTTAATGCTCAAAAATCATGGTCTAAAAAATATATATTGGAGATCTAAAAAAACAATATATATTTTGTTTTTATTTGATTGTTTAATTGCAACAAATATGTGGTCTAAAGAATATTTTACAAGTCCAAAAATTTTATAAATTCAACAAAATCTTGTTCTAAAATATCAACATAATTGTTTTATTATTTGTTACGTTACTTAATGCTAAAAAATCCAGGTCTAAAAATACATATTGGAGTATTAAAAGAACAATATATATTTTGTTTTAATTTGATTGTTTAATTGCAACAAAAATGTGGTCTAAAATAAATAAATAAATTGTCAAATTTTTTCTTTCGATTTTTAAATGAAATTTTAAATTATTATATAAATTATATAAATGTTTAGTGTATATTACCTCTGGCCATTCATTAAATTCAATTACTTGAAGGCACACACACTCACACACGCACACCCAGCACCCAACCCCCCCTTTACCAGAAAGAAAAAGAAAGAAAATCAATAAAAAGCCAACACCCAACCACAAGACAACCTATAAATAAATGGCCATCTCTTCTCACCTGTGCCTCCTGCCGGAGAGTCACCCGTGCCCCGTGAAGCCATTTAATTGCCGGCAGACGGAGCTGCAAGCTGGAGAGCTGGGAGACGGTTGAAGAGCAGGAACCACTCCTGACCACTCGACCTGCGGCTGGCGGAGATTAGCTCCTCGGCGCGGGCTAATAGCCAAGCCATAAAAGACAATACCAGGAGGCAAAATAGCGGACGCGGACGCGGATCGTGTAACCGAAATGTAACCGAGACCCGGTGCCGTGGTACCACGTTCCACACACACGTCGCGGTAGCAGATGCCGCGACTCCCAGCTTTCCAGCTTCCCAGCTTCCCAGATCCCAGACTTTGGACAACTTTGACTTATTGCTGCGACAGATACAATTACAAACGATGGGCTTTGGTCTTGCGGTCAATGAATGAATGGCGAATGAATGAATGAATGAGTGGTCCAGACTGCAGGCTTTAGGTACTGGAAAAAAAGTAAGGGAAAAGAAGGGGTAACTTGCAAGAAAAAAAAGGAAATTTGAGGGAACAATTTTAGGTAATAAAAATAAAATATATTTATATATATTTTACTGATTTTTATTGATTTTAATTTATTTTATATATTTTTTTAAGTCTTTCGGTTTTTAGATATATAAATTTCCTTCAGTGTACCCTCCTCCATTATACCCCAGTCTCCCATTCAGGTCCAAAGTTTTCTCACCTTTGTCTCTGGTGTCTCTTGGCGATCGATCGGAAGCGATGCCAATCGCGATTTGTTATCACGGCTAACGATGGACCCCAAAGGGAAAGAGAAACCCTAGATAAATATATATATAAAATATATAGTACATATATCCATATCCGAGTCTCTAGGATCATCGAACTCTGGGGCCTTAGGCCCCATTGTCTCTTAACCGAGAGTCTCTCTCTTGGAGACTCCGTCTCATTGCGGTTAACCGAAAGTTGTCTATAAATTATTAAAATTGTCTCATTATTCATATGGAATACAATAGATTTCAATTACGTTTCATTTTATTGCAACAAAAACAGAGACAAACAAACGAAAAAAAAAGAGATAAACAAATAAACAGCCGCAAGAACCGCAGAACCGGTCCCCAGAACCTAGAAGGTGAACTCAACTGATCCGAGAACCAGACCAGAGGTCCAATTGCCTTTGTTTTTGTTTGCATTTTAGGTTGGGTTTTAGTTTGGGTTTTAGTTTGGGTTTTAGTTTGGGTTTGCCTTTTGTTTCTTGGTGGAACCTCGAGTGGAGGCCCAGGCCCACTTGAGGCCTGACACTGAATGCGTGGGAGAATCTTAATGACACACACAGAGAGCTGGAGGTTAAGCCCGCTACCAGGCCCAGTTTCCTGGTAAAAGTTGGTCAAAATTGCAAGAAGAAGAAGATGAAGCCAAAGGGGAAACCTTAAAGAAACCATTGAAGAAAACTATGTTTTGGAAGGTTTTACAACATTTTTCTATTTATTAAACCCTTCTTAAAACCTTAATATATTTTAGAAATTTTAATTAAATTTTTAAACCTTTTCTAATACCCAAAATTCTGTTTCTCTCTATCTTTGCAGGTGAGTTACTGCTTTCCATTGAATCAGTCTTCCTTTTTCCTGGTCATCTGAAGTTGGCAGTAAGTTCTTAGGGTTCCTCTACCTCCTCTCTCCCTCTATCGGCTCTTGTCAGATCTGGCCAAGATGAGGCCCGAACATGGCCCCATTACATGACCGGCGCGTGTAATCGTCTGGCTCCTGGTTCGGGCTCCTGTTCCTCCTCCTCCTGCTCCTCCTCCTTCTCCTCCTGCTTCTTCTCCTCCTCCTTTTCTCCTCTGCCTAATTATATAAGTCGAGAGTCCGCCTGAACTCGTTAACCCAACCCGATGACATCTCAATACCGAGTCCCAGAGTCGCCAACTTGGCCATGTCAAAACCTCAGAGGGCGCATTGTCAATGTCCAAGCCGGGGATGTCAGCAGGTACTCCCTGCTCCGGTTTTTGGTACATCATGGGAACTCGATTGGAATGTTCGTGCAGCGAAACGCAGAATTTTCGAGAACAACTTTGGATGCATCGTCGCTTAATTAGCATTGCAAAAGTGGCGACCAAAGGGGGAGGTAAGCGGGTAGAGCAGGTAGTCTACACCTAATTAGTGGCCTTGACTGGCCCCACTGATGGATAGATGGTTGGATGGATGGATGGTTGGTTGGTTGGATGGCTGGCTAAATGGCTAAATGGATGGACGTTGAATGACATTTAGCTTGGCCGAAAAAGTCCAATAGGAGATGCACTGCAGGAAAATTAAAGGGTTTTTACAAAGAGTTTTTTGTAGAAGTAATCAAAACTTATATATTAATATTTATATATAAATAAGGAGAACATTGTCTTACTTTAATATCTAAAAAAGGCTTTAATAGATGGGGTGATCGATAGCCAGCTTAATTATATATCGAAAAATTCATTCCATTTGATTTATCGAATTTTGAGTTATCGAAAAATTACCATATTTAGTGTTACAATATCAATATTATCCAAATATATCAGAAAAATTGGATTAAATAATATTTATGGCAGTTTTTGAATATACATTTCCGATCTTATCGATATATTTCTCATAAAGCAACGTAAAATAAATCGATTTAAATATCGATTTTATACATAAATAATTTTTTTAAAATGTTTCTTCTCTAAAAAGAATAAACCCTTTTTAAAGAAAATACAATAATTAATATTTACCTTTCAAAATCTATAAAAACCCGTTTTAAAAAATACTTATTTAATTTTTTTTCTAAATTAATTTATCAAATTTTATTAATCCTTAAAAATATATAAATATCGAAATGTGTGTCCCAGAATCTGATGACATTTTCCCGCTGTGTGTGTGTGCGCGCTCAATGTTTGTGTTTGTTTGTCATTGGACTCTGACTTACACGACATCTGAGTAGCCGGAAAAGTGGAGGAAAATCGAGAGGGAAAATCGGGAAAATGTGGTACCGATAGAGCAGCATCACCAGGGGAGTGGGAGGGAGGGAGCTGCGGTAATGTTGCGTGCATGTCTTACACAATCCAAATCCCAGCGACGCCGTACGCAAATTTTGCATCGTCGAGCGATGAGAGAGGCGAAAACTAAGTGAAACAAATCGCAGCTGCATCGCTACCTGCACACACACACCCAGGACACACACCCAGGACACACACCCAGGACACACACTCACACACACTGAGGACACCCCCGAAATTATTGGAAGGTGTCAATGCATGGCGTGTGTGTGTGTGTGGTGTGTTTGTGAGGGGGGCTGACAGGGGTTAAGCTCGCTGATTCAGCAAATGTGCAAAATATATGTTACACAAATTCACAAAATTGTCACTGAGTCGGTTGGGTTTTAATTTAAATACTTAAAGGTTATTCAGTATTTTTAAATGCTGTTTAATGATATTTTTTAATTAATCTTAAGTAATTAAATAATATATTTTTTGAACATAAATTGGTAAAGATTTGAGGAGAAATGCAAATGAAAGTATGTTTATCTCTATTGAAAAATAAGGTAATATTAAAAAGCGTATTATTTTTTTAGCTAGTGCGTAAAGAGTGGTATTAAGTTCAAGAATTTTAAAAATATTTCCCCAATTAAATAGAAATAATTTAGTTTATTTAATATATATTTTAAAATACCTTCTTTTTTATGAAATTAACACAAATATTTATTTTGCAAGAAAGTTTAGACTACTAAATATTACAAATTATGCTTAAGATATAATATTATTTTTCCTTTAATATGTATATATTTAAATAAGAAAAATTGTTCCTTATTTAATTTAGAAAGTACAAATATTTATAATTATTTTAGATGCAAGTATTTATTTTATTTGTTTGGCTTAAATATTATGTATCTTTTCTTACTAAAAACCAAAATTCATAAAATCTATTGCTAATTTTTTATTTATTTTAGTTACAAATTCTTTTTCTTTAATTAAGGCTAGCAAAAGTATTTGAAATTAATTTGGAGAACAGTACTTGACAATTTGTTAAAACTTAAACTATTTTTTTAATATTTTTAAATATCTTTAACAATTTTTAAATATCTTAAAATATTTTTAAATATCTTAAAATATTTTTAAATATCTTAAAAATTTTGTAAATATCTTTAAATTTTTTTAAATATCTTAAAAATTTTGTGAGTATCTTAAAACATTTTTGAATATCTTAGAATATTCTTAAATATTTTAAAATATTTTTAAATATCTTAAAATATGTTTGAATATCTTAGAATATTTTTTAAAACTCTTAAAATATTTTTGAATATCTTAGAATATTTTTTAAAATCTTAAAATATTTTTTTAGTATCTTAAAATATTTTTTTAATCCTTAAAATATTTTTTAAAGTCTTGGGATATTCCTAAATAATTTTTACTATTCCAATTTTGCTTTTTCAATTAAAATTTAAAATTATTAAAATACCTTAAATAATTCCCTCGTGGCAAAGGACATGAGCTCACTTCTGCTTTCAGCCATTATTGTCCTTTGGCCGCTATTCAAGGCTTAAATCCGATTGATACCCGCTGTGTGTGTGGGTGTGCACTGTGTGTATGTGTGTGTCCTTTGTATTTGTGTGTGGATTGCGGCATGTCCGACTTGCGGCAAGTGCGTGTAAATGCAAATGTTGTCGATGCTCAGCCGAAAATTGGATTGCCAAAAGGGCGGTGTCGGAGGCTTTAAGCCATGTTCTTCCTGCCAGGACAGAGCAAAAGCCAGAGCCAGAGCTAGAGCCTTGGCCAGACCGCAGACGTGTCCCTAAATGTCGTCCCCATTCAGCCAGCAAATCCTTAATACAAATTGCAAAGGCAACCGCGGCCAGGGCCCAGCTTTTTGGTTTGTTCAACATTTGTTGCTGCTGCTGCTGTGGATGTTGCTGCGGATGTTGCTGCAACTATTGCTGGTGCTGCTGGTGCTGCTGCTGCGGTTGAGCAAATCATGCCCCAAAAGCCTCACTCTTCGCATTCAATGAATTCAATTGCCGACAACCGCAGACAAGAGCCAAAAGTCACTGGGTAGATGGTCCTCTCAAAAAATAAATAAGTAAAAAAAATACGACATAAAAAATAAACTAAGCCAAGAGTTGCTAAAATAAAAATAAAAATAAAATTAAATACGTTAAAAAACAAAGGCATAAGCCACGAAGCCATCGATGCTGCACTTTCAATGTTACCACTGAAAAGCACTTTGTTTTTGCTGTTTTAGCACTGCAAGAAATACTTGGTTGGGTATTAATTTGGTTACCTTTTGTGCCCTTATTATATAAATTATTAATAATAATTTATTAATTAATTCAAATAATAATTTATAACCCTTTTTTGAGTCATTTTCCCCTCTAACACTTTTTACTTATTTTATGGCTTTAAAATTACAAAAGTGTGCTCTAAAAATATCCTTTTAGTCAAGTTCCTTTAAGATTAAGTACTTCCCCTTTTTAAAAATTTATTTCCGAGCAGTGCACCTGTTTCTCCCCCTATTATTATATACTTATTTTCGAGCAGTGTACCTGTATCTGATCGCTGCTTTGTTTATTCTTTGAGAGACCCCCCAATACCGCTCACTCTGCCAGTGCCGCCTTCAATTGCGTCACAACGACGCACCGAGATACAAAGCTGCAAAGATGCGCAGATACTTGGTGGCGATGCAGTTGCACATGCAACTGCTCTCTCCCTCTCTCACTCTTAATCGTGCACCTCGCCAGACGTCACATTTTATTTTTGGCCACATTGATATGCAAGTGACGACAGAGGCAGGTGCGGAGGATATGCAGATATGCGCAAAAGTATCTGCAACATGACTTTCAAACGTAATACAAACAGAGAGCTGCTCATCCATATGGATGCCCCATGGCTGTGGCACCTAGGTCGTCGTCGTCGTCGCAGCATTCATTGTCCGCCAGCTGGCCGCTTCGATCACGCCGGAGCCGGAGCAGAGAGTGCAGCGCATCGCTGTCAAGTGGGCGAGTAACCGAGTATCTGAGTATCTGAGTATCTGAGTATTCGAGTATCCAAGTATCCAAGTATTCGAAGGCATCCCCTAGTATCTGGCTTAGGACTCGAGTGGCAAAGCGAAGCGACGCGACTTCAACTTTCAACTTTGCATCTCTCGATTCGTTTCGTTTCGTTTTTTGTTTTGTGTACGAATTTGTTGAGTTGTTTATTTATTCCCTTTTCGGCTGGCATTATTTCAATGAGTTATATCTCCGGCACTGGGTTAGACACTGTCTTACAGTACAGTTAGCAATGTTGCATGTGGCAGGTTGCTCATGGTCGTGCTCCCTGCTCGTCGTGGGTCGCACGTCACTTGGGCCTTTGTTTGCTGCCGTTCGAATCGAAGGAAATTGAAGGCTTCGAGTGGTGAAGCTCTTAGACAGGAGCTGGGCAAACACACTTGCCACACTTGTGTGTGTGTGTGCCACATTCTCACCGATTCTCACCGTTTCGGGTGACCTTCAGAGCTGCGGACAGCGACAGGTTCCCATGACACCTGCCCTGCCCTTAACACTTTCGGCTGACATTCATCAATCAGCTCACAAAAAAAAAAAAAAAATAAAAGAAAAGAGTTGAGTCTTCTTTTCATTCACAACAGCAGAGCGGCGTTGCGAGTTGTCAACGGCTGCGAGGCAGAGAGGTACCGTTGCCGCTGCCACCTCCCCCCACTGCAGTGGCCAGGTTCAGGCCCAGGTCCCAGGTCCAGGTCCAGAGTGTGGGAATCTGTTACCCTTTCTCTCAGCGCGGCTAAGCAAATACGAAATAGCTTTTCTGCAACAGCAGCAACATCGGCAACCAACAACAATGAGCGACGCGACGACCAACCACAGAGACCGAACGGAGCTGACAGCCAAACACTTTCCAGCCAGCACTGAGGGAAATTTTTAAACAAGTTTATAGAATTTTATACAATTTTATTTTAGATTTGTTCTTCAATTAAGAAAATGTTTCCTTTAAACTCATGTACATAATTTGTGTTTATATTCTTTTAATATTTCTATAATTTTCAAGATAAATATATTTTTGGCAGACTTTTGTCTATAATTCTCAAGTCATTAAATGCAAATATTTAAATCCCTTAAAAAACACAATTAATTCTTAATATAATTCAAAACAAAATAAAACTTGCTCTGCTTTAGTTGTTTTTTTATAAAATTTTTAATTTTTTGTCTATAATTCTCAAGTCATTAAATGCAAATATTTAAACCCCTAAAAAGACACAATTAATTCTTAATATAATTCAAATCAAAATAAAACTTTCTCTTGTTTATTTATAAAATTTAAAATTTTTCGTTTATAATTCTCAAGTCATTAAATGGAAACATTTAAATTCCTAAAAAAAACACAATTAATTCTTAATATAATTCAAATAAAAATTAAACATGCTCTGCTTTAGTTGTTTATTTATAAAATTTTACATTTTTGTCTATAATTCTAAAGTTATTAAATGGAAATATTTAAATCCTTAAAACAATAGTCTTAGGCATATATTAATTATTAAATTAATTCAAATAAAAATAAAACTTGCACTGCTTTAGTTGTTTATTTATAAAATTTTTAATTTTTGTCTATAATTCTCAAGTCATTAAATGGAAATATTTAAATTCCTAAAAATAAACAAAATAATAATCTTAGGCTAATATTAATTATTAATATAATTCCAATAAAAATAAAACTTGCACTGCTTTAGTTAGCTTATTAGTTTATTTATAAACTAATAACCTTTTTTTTTTGACAGCTTCACTTAGCATATTCTCTCAGTGTGCACAGGCTGCCATCAGGTGCATTCAAGTCCGAGTCTGGGCTTTGAGTCTGAGCCGAGTTTGCCATTGTTTCAGAGCCACAGATTTTTTTTTTTTTTTTTTTTTCGAGGCGCCCCCGCACTGTCAATGTTTTCGGCCGTCGTCCCAAAAGGGTGAGACCTCCACAGCCACAGCCACAGCCACAGCCACAGCCATGGCCTCAGCCTCAGAGTCCCAATCCGAATCCCGGCCCACGGGGAATCCGCTCGAGAAAACGGCAGCCAAGAAAGCAGCGGATGAAAAGCAAGGCAAACCACAAGTCGGATGGAAAAAGAGTGGAGAAAAGCCGGAGAAAAATTCGAAAAGCGAGGCAACAAAGTTTGAACGTGTTGTTCGGATTATCCGTGAGATAATTTCTACTCTTCGCTGTGGGCACCGAGAAGCTGTCTTGTTCGCATTTGCTGCCTGTCAACGCCTCGCTTCCTCCCCCATCTTCTGATGCTACATATTCTGTTTTTTTTTTTTCGAGTGTACACGTAGTGTATGTGGTGGCCATGGCCATTATTCCTAATTTCGCTTTAAATCAGATCTAGCTACATGCTCGCCGCCTCCTACAAAAGCCCCATGACATTCCCGAAATAAAAATAAAATACCGAAAAAGCCCCGAAAAGCGCTCAAAGACTGGCGCTTGCAAGTGCACTGGGAGGAAATTTGTATTTACTTTAAAATGTAAAGGTATTTTTAAGCTGTTTTATAGTAGCTTTTATTGTTTTGTTACATTTTATAAGGCTTAAAATGATAGGATCAGGAAAAACTAAGAAATATCGATAACATTTCAATATTTTCGATAAGGCTTAATGTAATAAAATATATATATATTTTTTTGTTTAACTATAAGAAATTTTACTATGTATAAATTAGGGTTTTTTAACTGTGCAAACCGGCAATTTATTTTAGATATTTTTCATAATTTTCAATCGATAATATTTCGATATTTTCTATCAAAATTGAAATATAAACTGTAATTTATAATGAAGTCTTTTAGATTTATATTATCTTTTAGGTTTTAAGTTTGAACATAAAATATAAATAAATATTTAATATGTATAAAAAATATATATAATTAACACTAATTGTTTCATGATTTTATCATAAAAATATCGATATTTTCGATCAAATTTGATAGGAAAGAGTTGTAAATATAAAGATTTTGAGACAGACATATGAACGAAAACATATTTCGAATAATTTTGCTATACTTTATATTTATATATTTTTATTTATTTTATATATTTATATTAATTTTATTTTATATATTTATATTTTTGTTATATCTTATACGATATTATTATTATTATATTATCGATATTACACAAAGTTGGATATTTTCGATTAAAGTCGATTTTATTAGATTTTTTTCCCTCAATTTTATTAGTTTTTTATTTAATTTTTTTTTTTTTTAATTTTATTTTCAATCACTATTCTTTCAGTGTTGCAACTTGGCACTTTTAGCTACTTGCAACTCGTCCCAAAATCTCTGGAAACTTCAGCCAACTTGAGGGCCATTGCATTGTCCAATGTCTGTCCATTGTCCAATTGTTTCAATGTTGCTGGTGGCTGCTGCTGTTGCTCCTGGTATTCATTGGGCTTTCCTCCATTTAGTATTTGTTATGGCTTTTCTCTTAATTTGAGGTCGTGAGAATCATGGCTAATTAATTGTCCGCCGAACAACGAGCACACACAACACACAAACACACACTCGTTTTGGGTTCGATGAGGCAGCATGTGTGGCAGGACTTCCCTTTGACAACTTTATGAATAGCTTCAAACTTAGATCCTTAAGCCTACTAAATACCATATAATATGTATATATATAACCTGAGATTCGACTTGAATCTTGTCCAGTTTCCCATTTCCTACTGAAGAGTTTCCTTCTGGTGAATTTCCCTGCTATTTTCCCAATGTTTGTCTGTTGTTGCTCATGTTGATGGCGTGTTATTTAAATATATTTAAAGCAGGTAGAGAGGGGGGGAAGGAGGGCAGACAGCCGGGAGAGTGGCTCCAAAATTACAGTTAGACGAATTGGTGGAAATTCCTCGGGAGAAAAATAAAACAAAGTAGCTGCTGGCTGCCAGTGTTGCCCTTTTCTGTATTTTTGTTGCTGCTTCCGCATCGATTTTCACATTGCTGCTGCTGTTGCTGTTGCTGTTGCTGCTGCCTCTTCCTTTAGTTCATTACAATTTATTTTTATGTGTAATGCAATTATTGTTGTTGCTGCTGAGGAGGGGTGGGGGGAAAGGGCGAGGGGGGGCAGGGGGCAGGGCGGCCAGGGGGCGTGGGCGGCTGGCTTTTGCGCCTGGCATTGGGGATATTCAGTCGAGGTCTTTGTTACACTCTCGGACATGACAACGGAGGCACGACCACGACACGTTGCGAATTTGCCATGAACATTTGTTGCTGCTGCTGCATGTTGCACACTGGAAATAAAAAAAATAACCTTGAAATTTTTGAGACAAGTTTTAAGGAGGAGAAATTGCTGGAAGAGTCAGAAAATTTTTAACTATGTTTCTTAAATATGTAAATAAATAATTTAAAAAGGCTTTAGTGTGGCAGCCTCTAGCATTGATGATGCCTTGTTGATGGTCACACTGTAGGTAGTGAAATTTAAGCAAGAATCTCATATTATTTTATAGAATGAATTAGGTGTGCCGGATAATATTGATATTTACGTATTGTACTTTAATAATGCTTTGGTATGTGGAGTAAATTGATATTTAAAGGTTATATCGAAACAATATTATTTAAAAAAATATATATTAATTTAAATGATGGTCACACTCGATAGCGAAATTTTGGGAATACATTTTGAAGTGTCAAATATAGATCTTTAAATCAAATCTCTATAAGAAATCGATATTTCAGCTTTTTGTTAAAGGTATGTGCAATAAATCGTAATTCTGGTTAATATATCGAAAAAATATAATCGATAAAAATGGCATATAAAAGAAATACTATTTTTCTGATAATTTTCTTTAAAATATCAATCATTTAAAGTTGAAAGCGATATTTTTCGATACTTAAAAATTCGATATAGCAAAGCTTACAATATTTTTCATATTATATCGAGCGCAATGTTTATGTCATTATATTATTTAATATTATATGGGAATTTAAGTCTTAATTTATGTATACAAAAATTAATGAGTGTGAAAATCTTAAATTAAATTATATTTACTTTATAAATATATAACTTTGAAATATGTTATTTTCCATTTATATTTTTTATATTGAAATAACAATTAATTTTGAATTAAATTCAGTTTTTAGTCATTTATTTTTGGGTCTTCTTTTGCGCTCTTATTTCTTTCCATTTAGCTAGAATTTTTTTCAGTGCCTTGCCACTGCGGGGGCGAAAGGGTGGCTTTGGGAGTTGGGTGGTGTACTGACCTGGCGTTGCACTAAATACAAACACACACTGGCGGACACCGACACGGACACGGACACGGACGCGGACACGGACACATCTGGCGCTGAAGATCGCGCGATTTCTTAATATGAGAATATTCCCACCATTGTCTCCGCTGATGGGGCACAGCTCCAGCTTTAGCTCTTGCTGCAGCTTGAAGCTCCTCTTTATTTTTATTTTATTTTATTTTCTGTTGTTGTTTTTTTTCGGGGTGACTGACTTGGCGCTGGAGTTGTCCACTTCGATTGCATGCGCAAAGGAGGAGGCGGAGGAGGAGGAGCCCCGCGTGGCCCATTTAGCACATGCGCTACCCACGAGCCCAGGAAAGTGTGCAGCAGTTGCAAGTTGCAGTTACCGCTGGCGCTGCTTTAATTCCAGTTATGCGAACTTCCTTTGTCTTCCGCGGATCAAGACTCAAGTGCAGTGTGAAAAATTCCCCATTCACATGAACGGGCGAACGGTGTGGGGTCATTACTGGTCACTGTCTTAGGTTGGGTGTTGTGTGTTGGGTGTGGGAGGTGGAAAGAACGGTTCTTGCGTGTGCCACACGTGGTCGGAATGGGTGAAGGGTGATGGGAGTGGGGAGTCGCTTTCCCACTCTCTCCCCCTCTCCTCGCTTTGCTAATTTATTTGCACTGGAATCCGCTTTCTTGCACTACCTCTTTCTCTCTTTCCCTTCCTCTCTCTCCCTCTTACTGCATTTAATTTCTATTCTCACTTCTTCTTAATTAATAATTTATGCATCTTGGTTTTTTTTTCTCTTTGCAGGTGAGTCTAACGGTAATCTTGGTGGCCCTTCGAGGTTCCCAGGCCATGAGTTGGGTCCGAAAGTTGGAAAAACCAAGGGAATTACGATCATAGATCGCAGTGAGTAGGCAGAGAAGGGGTTTATGAGGGTTTAAGATCAATTGAAAAGGGTTTTTAGTAAGGAATATATAAAAGATATTTATTAAATATTTATTAAATATATTTTAAATTGATTAAAAGAAGTTTGACAAGGGAAAAAGAAAGCATTTTATTATAATTATCATAAAATTGGGACTTACTGCTTGCTGATTTTTGTATTAAGAACCTGAAAAACTCTTTCTTGTCTTCCTAGAACTTTTTACTTTATAGTTTAATAAAATTTCATAGCTAAATAGCTTATAATTTAAGCTAAAAATAATACTAAATGCCTTAAGATCAATTTAAACTTTTTAATAAAATACATTTTTGTATTAATTTTTGAAAAAAGTCTTAGGGATTAAATCTTTTGTTTTCCCCGAAAACTCTTTGCTAATTTATTTAAAATTGAATATAATTTAATATCTATATAAAACATATCTCTATATAATATAAATGCAATTTAATATCTTTAAAATACTCACTACTTTGATTTAAAAATTTCAAAATTCATAAATCACAACAAAATCCCAACAAAAAATAGTGATGGAAATCCCCAAACACATCCTTGTTTGTCCTCCTGCATCCTCCTTGGCTCCTTGGCTCCTTCCTCCTCAAAGAGGCAATTGTGCAAATCGAGACCAGAAAATTTTCCGGCTTAGACCAAAACAATAAGGTCCCCATACTGCACCTGCAATCGATCGAACAATTTACAGGCGGGATTAACCCAGAGATTTTCCCACAATTTTCCAAGCGAAATGTACAAGTATAAAATTTCATTATCGCGCACTTGTGAGAGGGATGTCGATGCCCGATGCAGCAGCTTATCCCATTACACTAAGCGCATATATATATATAGAGAGAGAGAGGGAGGGAAAGAGGAGTCCTGTGTCCCTATATCCTGGCACCGACAACACTTGTTCCTGGCCGCTTCAGATTTCAGGAGAAAAGACTCCTGCAGACGAGACAAAGCAGCGCCGCTGGAAAATGCGAAAATATCCCAAGGACAATGTCCTGGACGGCCACTTGATTAGCTAGCCCCATGCACTGAAAGGAAAATTTAGTATAGAATATAAACAAATTTTAAAGGGGAAAAATGAGGAAAGCAAATCAGAGATTTAAGCAAGAAAAGACAGCCAGAGAAACTCCTGTAAAAAGAACCAAGATACTTTCTGTCCAGAAAAATATATATTTTTATATATAGAAACATATTTCAGTGATTGTCCTGGCAAGCAGGTGACGTGGCTCCTTTTCCACCGATCCTGCGATCCTGCGATCGTCCTGCTTGGGGAGTTGGTAATTGAATTGATCGTGATTCGGATTTGTGGCCATTGTTGTTTGGCCTCGCAATGAGGATGCAGATGCCGGGGCCGATCATAATGATGGCCATTCTACCTGGATTCGCATTCGAGAAAAATATATCAAAAAAAAAGAAAGAAAGAAAGAGGGAGCGCTGGCAAGGACCCTGGCGAAATCGCCAGGACAATGAGTGCGCATTTTGTGGGCTTGTCCGATATTTGCGACGTGTCATCGAGATCGAAGGATGCTTGAGAACCAGCCGGGGGTTCGATGAATCTCTTTTTATAGAAGGTTCTCTCTGCCGATTTTGATTTTTTTTTTTTGGTGCGTGAGAAAAAGGATTAACAGGACAGAGGTGTAGAGATGTGTGCATAGAAGTCGCTTAGAAATCGCATCCTTTTTTGCACCAGGCAGCTGTGGTGTGGCAGCAGTCGCTCTCCATGCGACTGTGGGAAATTCTGTGCCTCTGATTTTGATCCATTTCAGGCTAATCAAAGCCAGGGAAAATGCCCACCTCTCTAGACATTTTCCAAGGCATTTTCCGCAAGTGGATGCCGCAGCAGCAGCAGCGGCATTGTCTGCAAGTTCAGTTCGATAAGCATCAAGTTCTCACGAACTTTTATTGTCCTCCTCGACGACGACGGCAAAGACCTGGAATTGGAACTTGCCAACTCTCTGCACGAGCATTGAATCTCTGCCCGCCCCCGTGGCAATGTGGGGCGCCCCTGACCCTGCCTCAGTTTTTCCCCTGAATTTCCACCTCCCCCCCAAGAGACATTTTGCAAGCAATTAATGCCAAATTTAGACAGGGCCTAGGACCGGGTTTTTTCTCTTTTTGCTTTAGGAAACTAAAGAAATTTAGTGGAAGATCAATAAATTAACTAAATAAAAACTAAATTGAAAGGATTTAAACTTAAAATACATGAAAAGTTGTTTAATAAATCAATTATAGTAAATACTTAAAATTATCTTATCCAAAGTATTTAAATATAATTTCTAAAGTCCCCAGATTAGCATTAAAAAAGAGTTTATAGAAAGTCAAGACCTCTCTCTTAATTTCTTATATAGCACAAAATTTTCCTTCTTCACATTTTCCTCCCTTTTTTGGAATTTTCCACCTCAATCAGCCGTGAAATATGAGTTCAAACTTGGACTTTATTTGGTAGAAAAAATAAAGAGAGTCAGTCTGGCTCAACCGGAAGTGAGTACGGCCCGGGGCCCCATTCACGCATGACAGTCGGCTTTTTGGCTTGTAAATATATCAAATATATATAACTTACCATACCTTTCCTTCTCTCTTTCTGACTTTTTTTTTTTGTTTTTGTATTTCTGACCCAATTCCGGGGCCTTACCTTGACTGAATCATCCGCATAAGATAAGACCCCGGAGTGCGGACCTTCGGCCAAGCCCAGGCCCAGACCCAGACCCAGACCGAGACCCAAAAAGCGTTAAACTAAATACCCGAAAAAACCCCGAAAAGAGGGCGAAACGCTTTGCTAATAAATTCGTTCGTATGCGGGACATGTGGAAATTCAAACAAATTAAATTGTAAAACGAAATTAGCTTAGATAATTTCAGTTTAACCCCTTCGCTGCCCGCATGCCACTGTGACACAATAATGCATCAGGGGGGCAGGGGGGAATTCGATATGCATCCGATGAGGATGATGATGATGATGTCGATTTCGATTAGCGATTGCCTATCGCAAAATAATAATTTGATTAATGGGTTTATATGTATACATAATTTGTTGATTTATATTTTGTAGAGATTTTAAAGAGGGATTTAAAGTGAGGTTTGTGGGTGAAATTTTAAAGTGGAGGGATTTTGGGCTTTAAATGTTTATATTGAGTGTAAAATATATTAATGAATATGAAAATTAATTAATAAATATGAAAATATATTAATGAATATGAAAATATATAAATAAATATAAAAATATATTAATAAATATGAAAATATATTAATAAATATGAAAATATATAAATAAATATAAAAATTAATTAATAAATATGAAAATATATTAATAAATATGAAAATATATTAATAAATATGAAAATATATTAATAAATATGAAAATATATTGTAAATATAAAAATTAATTAATAAATATGAAAATATATTAATAAATATTACAAATTAGAGGAGAAAGAGGTTCTCCTGCTTTTAATCTTATTTATTTTAAAATTTTTTAAAGTGCTAGTTAATATATATTAAAACATAAAGCCTGATTTGGGTTCATAAATAAAATAAAACAAGCCACATAGTTTCTTTATTATCTTTTTAAATAAATGTAGTAAATGGTAAAAGAAGTGTAAGCCTAATAAAAAATAATAAAAAAGGTGAAAAATGTCTTAGCTAACAACTAAATTAACTTTAAAATAATTTTTTGAACCTTATTAAAGTCTAATTTAAGAGTTTCTTTAATACCTTTTCAATTATATATAGAATATTCATTTAAATTATAATATAAAATTTATTAATGGTATTTATTTAAATGTCTAGATTTCCTTGTTATTATTTTAAGTACAACAGAAAATTTAGTTTCTTACTTTACCTTTTTTATTATTAAAATAAATATTCATTTATTTTCTTTGTAATAAAATAAAATCCTTATTAAATGTCTAGATTTCCTTATTATTATTTTTAGTACAAAACAAAATGTAGTTTCTTACTTTACCTTTTTTATTATTAAAATAAATATTCATTGATTTTCTTTATAATAAAATAAAATCCTCATTACTGGCTCAATTTCCCCCAGATTTTCACTTGTATTTGATTGAAAATAAATAAGAATAAATAGTTATAAATAAAAAAAAAAAGTAATAAATAGTAATAAATAGTAATAAATAAATAATACTCTCGCAGCCTCCCTAGGCGCCACTTGTTGTGGATTTTATCCCGCAGGATGTGGCTCCTCGATTAACCCCTGCCCCTGGCAAAAATCCTTGTCGGCTTCTGCAGTTTGATCAGAATGGTCACGGCCAGGTCCTTTTCCACAATTTGTGTGCAATTTATTTATGATTACAACTGTGCCGGTGTCCTGTGTCCTATGTCCTGTGTGTGTGTCCTTCTTGTCTCTGCCTGCCTGCCAGTTGTTTTTACCTTTTGTTGTGACTGGTGGACAGCCCATTCTCATCGTCCTCGTCATCATCATCATTATTCTGTGGGCGTTGTCCTGTTAGTCCGCAGGTTGCATTGTCTCTCTCCCGAAATGGTCAGCACATCATCTGTGCTCCTGCCGGTGTTTATTATGTGTCCTGCCGCTGTGCCCCCGTTTTGTTCTCGATTTTATTGCGTATAAATCAGCATTGCAGGATGTTTATTTTTTGTATTTTTGTATTTTTGTATCTTTTTAGCTTGTATCTTGTATCTTGTGGGTGTTTACGGGCAATGACACGCCCTTTAAAGGGGGATAAAATAGGGATAAGGTCAAGTGTTGCCATATGTCGTGGCTTAGGTTTTGAAATATAATTTTATATATATTTTTAGGCAGAATTTAAATTATTTTTTTTCCTATTGATATTTAAGTTATACTTCTCTTAAATTAATTTCCCAAAATTAGAGTTAATTTTTTCTAGTAATTTATTGTTTTTGTTTGAAAAATAAAAGCCCCCAAAAAAGGGATAACTCTTGCTAGAAAAAGAGACCTCAATCTCGGCTGACTTGCCATTTTTGGCCAACGCATAAATCGATGTCACTGATTACTCCATAAATATCGATTCACCGTGGAATCTCTCTCGTTTCCCTGGGTGCTATTTTTTTTTCTTCTCTCTGGCTCTGGATGTGACTGTGAACATATAGATATTTGCCGTTCAATATGCGAGACACGTACGAAGGGAACAACCGCATTGAGACCGAATGCTGCGGCTGAAGCTAAAAAAAAATATAAAAAAAAAATAAACCAAAATGGGGCAACACCTACAGCTGGCCGGAGTCGAGGCCAAAAGATGGGCACGTCCGCGGGTCCAAGTCCACGTCCAAGTCCACGTCTGGCCAAAAGATCTCCGTTCGCTGATGGAGATGTCACTTGAGTAATTGTCGTCATACACTCGCCTCCCGAGGCCAGCTTATTTTCCTATTTTCATTACCTGCTACGAGGGCAGCGAAGAAAGTTCTCACTGTGTGCGGGTACAGAGAGAAAAAGAGGGGAAAACGAAGAAATATTATAGGGAACATATACAGATCAATATGCTATATACATAAGTTTTTTATAACATTTTTAAATATTTCTTTAAAAGAGAAAATTCTAAGCTTTAAAAAAGAAGTTAAGAAATTCTTTAAGGCGTTTCAAAAAGGGTTTTTAAGATATATTTTTTATATTTAAAATATAATTTATTTAAAATACTGAATTTTGTATGGTATACTACATAGTTTATAATTTTTATAGAATTTTGAAATGATAAAAATGATTAGGAAATAACCAATTTACAAACAAGCTTCAGTAGCGTTTTTTTTTAGCAAGAAATTTGTGGAGAAGACTTTTCATTAAATATTAATTATTAAAAATTAAATTAAATTATATTAAAAATATTTAAAATGTTAGTTTATTAACTCCAGCAACTGCTGGAGTAGGAATTTTATTTTAGAATTTTTATTGTAACAAAAATGCTGAAGGTTTCAACAATAAGTTCGCTTTACTGAGGTTAACACATTTTTGAAATATATTTTAAAGCGCTAAGAAATACATTTAAATAGCAAAAAATATTATCACTTATTCGGTTCCAAGATAAACTTATTTATAATATATAGAAAAGAAAATTAATGAAATTATTTTTAAAATTTTCTCAAAAATTCTAAAAGTAAGCCAAAAAATGTGAATTTAAAGTTTCATCTTATTGCTGCTGAAAATAGCTATAGCTTCTACTACCACAGACCGATCTTTATGAAATAAAGTCTAAATACTATACAAACTATATAAGACAAGAAAATATTTTATAAAATATTTATGTTCAATTATTACTAGTATTTTCAAGGCCTTAACTATTAAACTAAAGTCTGAGGATCTTGATTTTCTCTGCCATTGTTGTGTGACTTCGTTTTTCCTGCCTTATTTTTCCTGTGTATATAGTTTTCTTCTCCTTCTCCTTTGGACATTTGTTGTCCGAACCGAACTGCGCCTTTGTAGTTGCACAATCTGCGTGTCAATGATGACGCTGCTGCTGCTCCCCCCTCCCTCCGTCTCCCCAGAGAGCTCCCAGGGCCCGGGGCAGGTCCAAGAGCTCAGCCTCGATCGTTTGGCATGTCCAAGATGCGACTCAGTGGCCAACGTGCAGCTATTTAGTGGCCTTTGTGTCGCCCCCGTATCTCTCTCTCTCTCTGTATCTGTAGCGCTGCGTGTTTTGTATCTGTATCTGATGCCCCTGTATCGCAGTATCTCTGCATCTCCAACTATCGCCAGTGTATCTTTGTATCTGCGACCTGTGTCCACGTCCGCCGACAACATTTCATCATCGTGAAAGGAGCACCTCGAACAATAATTGTCAAAAACACAGAAGAAGGTGAAGCAACACAAAATAATTATAAATTTCAAGAGGAGAGACAGAGAGAGCGAGTGACGTGTTTCACCTTATTTTTGGGAATTAGCAAAATGTCTCTCACAGGGCCACTCGAGTCGGGGAAAGTCCATGGGGAAAATGTGAGGGAAAATGTGAGGAAAAATGCAGAGGGAAAATGCAGAGGGAAAGGTGCGGGAGAGATGCGAAGCAACTGATTGATTTGACCGACAGCTAAGATCTGCGTGAAGATGACAAATCCAATCAAAACAACAAAGGAGTCCAGCCAGGATGCAGGACGAGAAAGAACAGCAGGTTGCAGGGTCAAGAAAATGCATTTTTTAAGCCACAAAAATTCGGAAACAAAGATTCTTACATAAAGATATAGAAACTTAATAAAAAGTATATTTTTTTTAGAATTTTCTGGCATCCAAAAATCCTTTCCATCAAACAAAAACCAACCGTTACAAACCTATCAAATTTCCATATTCTTTCTTTGCTTTTTTTGCGCCTTAAAAAAAATAAATTAAAGCAACCTAAAAAAAACTAGAGAAAAACCGCCTTGCCACAAGGATTTCTATCTGCAACACGCAGCAGAAACCAAGTCGGGGAATATATATATAAAAAAAAAGCAGCAAAAAGTACACCAAACCGGTCACCCTTTTTCTTAAACTTCCTTTTACTTCCTCAACCCAAGGACCCATAAATTTTCCGTTAAAAACGAATGCATTTCCAGTGAGAGATTTGCTCATTTAAACCAAAACTGGCCCCGGAAAACGTGAATATCACTGAGAAATTATCAGTGAGGGGCGAAAAAAAAAATCCTTTGTAGAATTTCGGATACAAAAAAAAATATATATATAATCACACACGACAATTGCCCGTCTTAGGGTGAGGCCCCGAAGCAGGATCCCTGTGCTGTCCTGTCCCAGGCTGTCTTCCTTTTTATCATTGTTTGAATTGAATTAAAAAAGCGACGGTAATCAATGCGAAGCTGCGCCGGCTGCAGGACCCTCCTCCCAACATACAACCTTTGCCTGCCTCACACACATGTGACACAAGGAAAAAAAAATATATAAGAAAAAAAAAAACGCCACCACCCCAAACCCTGCTCGCATATCTTGGGAAAATCTTGGTTTTGGCCACCACCCAAAAAAGGGACGAAGAAAAAAAAAAACTCAGGGAAGGAAAACAATAAGGACACGCACACACGAGGGGCATAAAAAATTAATATCGGGGAAGCAAGGAGCGACGACACACACAAAAAATAAAGAAAAAAAATTTGCATAGAACAAAAAATGCCGTTACACACACACACACACACACGGAACGGGACGGGACGCGCTACCTGGACGCGCAGGACACGCAATTCGCAACTCTGAACTGTGAACTCTTCCCCCTACCCCCCTAAAGGATCTTCGGGGGTTGCAAAATCTTGGAAAAAAAATCACACTACACAAAGGAAAACCGTAGCGGGAAAAAAGAAACTCAAACAAAAAAAAGGAAACTTTAAGGCGATCGCTAAAAATTGCATAAAAAATAATTGGAAGGCGACAGGACGCGGGCTGGATGTCCTGTTTCCCGGACCCCTGCCCAGCTCTACCCTCCCCTAGCCTGCCCAAGAATAGCGTTTGATTAAAGCGCACAAAAAGGGACCGAAGAAGACGAGTTCTGCTCCTTGGCGGGGCAGGACATTAGCAGCATCCTTTTACAGCTGCGCAGGCGCCGCTGCCGCTGCCGCCGAGGGGCACAAATCGAAAGCGCGCGCAAAAAACTCAGCCATCAGCAGGGTTCTCTGAGGAATCCCTGTGACAGGGAAAAAACAACACACAAAAAATCGTTTACCCCGTGACAGCCTTAAAAAAAATAAGAAAAAAAGAAAGAAAGAAAGGATTAACGAGTAGAAGGAGAGAAATCTTAGAAAATGTTACGCATCCTTTCGCTCTTTCTGCCAAAAGGGGATAAGGGGATTTCGTTTCAAGGAAGATGAAAATCGGGGCTGGTCGCCACACTTATTGCGCAGCTTCCGCCAGGGACCTCAAATCGCTCTGCTACTGCGCACATCCTGGCACAAGCGAGATAGAGAGAGAGCGAGAGAGAGAGAGAGAGCGAGGGAGAAACGGAGATTTTCAGAGAGGGCAAGGAACTCTAAGCAGGATCTGTGGAGCATTCCATGACCATAAATAGCTCAAAAACATCTTTATTAACAAAGATATAGCAGCATCTACGAAGGAGAACTGTAAGGGAGAGCTGTGTTTTTCTTACAAGAAAATAAATATGATATTTAGGAACCAGAAAAAACTATAAGCTAGAGGATACTAAGGGAGAGATACTATAAAAATTACACTTAAATCATACAGGCATATAATATGCCTCTCTAAAGGAGAGATCTAGGAGGAGAAAGCTATAATTTTCTTACAAGAAAAAAAAATATCTTTAAGAACTAGCAACTAGAAGATACTAAGGAAGAGATCCTAGAAAATGTATGCTTACATCATATTATAAAATTACAAAAAGTATATATTACTTTATAAAAAACCAAAACCATAAGAGTTATTATGTTTATTTAATTATTTAATGTTTTTATTTAATATCTTGTGCTATTACTATTGTTTTGCCTGTGATTGAAAGGAGTTCAATATATTTCCTTTGTCTTACAATTATTTTGGCCTAAGGTTATACATCTATTTATGTTTTGAAAGAGTTTTTCTTATGCCTATTTAGCAAAAAATTAGGGGTAAGCTAAAAATAAAATATAAACTAAAATAAATAAATAGAGATAAATAAATAACCTATTAAATAAATACATAAAAAGAACTAAATAAATATCCCTTCAGTTGGCTTTTAATTCTCAAGACTTTGAGCTAAGCTGCCTTCTAAATTAACAAGAAAATAAAAAGGAAATAAAAGAAAATATTCTAGTAATAAATTCTTTATTTTTCATTATTAACAAAGTTTGTCATTAGTTCATTTTTGTGTTATTATTAAAAATTTTTATATTAAATATATATTTATTCATATATTTTTATATTTCATATTTTTTTATATATAATTAACAATGTTTTATTAAAGTGTGCTGATAACCCTTTTTAGAGGGTTAAGCCTTTAAAGGGTTTACTATTTTTAATTTTTAACTAATAATATATTTTTAAACCCTGGGTATTATAATTTCCTTCAGAAGCTTAAAAATCAATGAAGGAATCATTTCCGACCCCATAAATCATATATATTCTTGATCAGCATCAAAAGCTGAGTCGATCTAGCTATTTAGGCCAAGAAAAAATTTTTGTAAAAAATTTTGAAAATTTTATAAGGGGTTACATCATTAAAATTGTCAAAAATTAAAAAAAAATTTAATTTTAAAAATATTCAAATTTAATATGCAGATTTATTAAACCATTAAAAACTAGCACAGAACAGTTTTCCTTATTGAAATTAATTCATTTTTGGTGGAGTTATGATCGATTTTCATGATCCAATAGCAAGCTGCAAGGGTATACAAACATCGGTTTGTTTAGCTTTCTTTCTTGTTAAATATGTTATTTATTAAATATATATTTATAGAAATACATTTATATATTATTTATATAAGTTTAATTGAGTTTTTTTTTGGGTTTTCTGCAGCTAAAAACGTTCTACACTCTATTTTGTTCCATAAATTCAGCACTAAATAGCTTTTTTTTTATAATTTAATTACATTTTAATTATTTATTCATTATATTTGAAAGTGTTATCATCTTGATATTATATATTAATAATTTAATTAGCATTAATTAAGACACACTACTTAAAAATACAATTCAAGAGCTTATCTCCCTTCGTTGTCCAGCTTTTGGCTGCCTCAAAGTGACCCTCCCCCTCGAATAAGTAACGGGCAGCTGCTGCCATTGGTCAGTTGGTCACACTGGTGGGCTCCTCTCTAACCCCTTCCCTGCGATAAAAGGTCCCTGACATAACTGTAACTGTAACACCCAACCCTTTTTTGGAGTAACAACTCAATTTGGGCAGCGATTAGCGGCGGACAGTCGTCGTTGTGTGTGTGCGTGTGTGTGTAGAGGGATTTTCCGGCACCAGATTTTCCAAGGAGCTGGGGGGGGGGGACACTAGGCAGCGACGCTGACTGAGACGCTGGCTGCGACGGAGACGTTTTCATCCCCCTTTTCCACCGTTCGACGTCCGCCTTTGGTCCACTCGCAACTCGAACATGTGAGTGTGTGTGCGAGAGGGAGAGAGGGCGAGGGAGCAACACCAACCCCTGGGTGTGTGGTGTGCGTGTGTGTAGTTTTTTTTTCCTCCTATTTTTTTTTTATCCCCGGACCTCGAGGGTCAAAGGGAGAGCGTCCGCGTCCGCATGTGTGCGTGTGTGTGGATAAAAAATGTCGCTGTCGCTGCTGCCGTTGCCGTCGCTGCCTCAGCCGGCGTCGACGGCACACAGCCTCTGTCTCTCAGGAAGTCGACCGTACCGTCGAGCAGCCCGGCGACCGTCGACCGACCGTCCCAGGAAGTCAGTCCACGTGAAGCCTCCGAGGGGTCAACAACACACGCGCTCTAGAGATCCTTAGATCCTGCGGCCTCACGTAGTCTTAAAGAAGCGAACGAAAGAAGAAAAAAAAGAACAAGGCTAGCCACCGGTCGTGTCTTGAAAGTGAAAGTGCCCGAAAGCTATCGAGAATCGTTAATCGGAAAATCGTTAAAATCGGAAACATTTATCGCTGACAACAAAACACACTGAGGACAATTGGATTACCTGCGATCGTGTGTCTTTGTCTTGTGCCTTGACCTTAAAAATATATATATGATAATATATATATGAAACATTTTTTTTATCGATACATATACATGTATACAAAACCGATATATTTTTAAAACAATTTTTTTTTTGGAACCCAACAAAACTTGTGATGTGTTAAAAGCACTAAAAGTTAGAACAACAAAAACTTAAGTTGACCAAAAAGGAAATTAATTTCCTTTATTTTTTTTTTGAAACCAAAAAATGTACAACAAAATGCTGTCAATCAGTGAGGATCATGGATTCCGTTCGCTGAGCCGTAAGTAATATTACAAAATAGTGTTAAAAAAAGTGTAAAAAAAACTAAAGAAAGTTACCCAAAAATATAACTGAAATATTAACTTTTAATATCAAGAAAACTGAAAGACTTTCCTTTAATTTCCTTTAAAAAAAAATCACATACATGCCCTGTTGGTCTTGCTTTATAATTTCCAATAAGCAATTGTTCTGAGACTTCTCTTTCAACAAGAAATCACAACAAAGACATGTATCTTTTAGGAAGATAACCGCAGCATTTTCTGGGAATTACCCAGAAATTCTTACCACAGGAAGAGGCTCTACTAGAGCGAGGTGACTCTTTAATCATTTGCCGTTGTCGTTGGCTTGTCCCCCAAATAGATACAAAAAAAAAATACAACAAAAATACAGGAAAAAAAAGGGCAAATGTGCGGACAATTTTTGATAAGCGACTTGTTCTGGGGAAAAAAAGGCAATAAGCCAACGCCCGCACCCATAGACATATATCTACTATATGTAGAGGGAGAGGGAGCGGCGGTAGGCCTACAACCTACTTACCTACCTATATAGATCGTAGCTATATTTACATATGTCCGTTGACTTTTCGGGAAATAAAACAAACTCCAAGCCACACACACACCACAAGCTATCCACCTTGCTCACAATACAAATACAAATACAAATACAAATATTTTAGCAACAAAAAAACAAAAAGAAACATGAAAAAAAATAAGAAAAAATTGAAACAGAAAAGGTGCAAGTACGAGAGTAAAACTTACAGGCGGCCACATGTCTTATCAAAAGAAAGGCGGAATGGGGAATAACAATGGGAACATTTCATTGGCTCTGGACAAATAGAGAGAGAGAGTATGGTATTTTTGGTCCACCTTAAAAGGCTGTGTAAATCCCCAAAACGGAAGTACAGTTGAAGCAATTAATTAATATGTTAAGTCAATAGATTACATTTAAAATAGTTTATAAATTAAAATATAAATATTTGTTCTAAATATATAAATCTTTATAAAGAACTAGTTAAATCCAGAAAAATCGCAAGCCTTTAACTTAACCGGAAGTACAGTTGAGTTAAGCTATCTGTCAAATATTTAAATATTAACTTGAAAGTCAAAATACCTTATCTTTGACATTTTTAATATCTTGAAATAAATTTTAATAGTTTACTTTAAATAATCTTTCTTTATAAATTATTTAAACATGACATTTAAGTCCACCGGAAGTACAGTTCAGCTTAGCTTTCTGTCAAACATTTTCTTATAAGCTTAAATGTCATAATTCACTTTCTTTACCATTTTTAAGCTTTAAACAAAGGCAAAAACCTAATAAAACTAAAGCAAATGACTCTATTTTATAAAGTTTTAATTGTTTACTGTTTCTTTTACTGCACTTTATTTTTCTGTTAATTTTTTCCTGTAATTGTTCCCTCTCTTTTTTTTTACCGCCTTGTGCCCATTTCCTTTGCGCTTATCAGTCGCCGTGTGTGTCCAGCTTTAACACACACAGCGGCACACACACACACACACACACACGTGGACTATATGTTAATGCCCGATTCCAGGCCGCGACCATATTTGCATATGGCTCATTCACTCAGAACCTGGCTGGTGGGTCCGTCTACGGGTCTCTGCACTCCTCCACGGCTCCACTCCGGTTCTCCAGTTATCCGGCCTCTGGTCTGCGGTCTGCGGCCTTTTGGGTTCCAGTTCCAGTTTGTGTTTGCTCATTTGTTTGTCCAGATATCCAGCCGAGCCGCCGCCATATGCGGGTGTTATCAGCGCTAGCTTTTGGCTAACCGACGCTCCACAACTCCTGGTGGTGGGATGGTTCCATGGTTCCATGGTTCCATGGTTCCATGGTACCCATGGCTCCCTCCTGGCTCTATTGGGGGACAGTAGGCAAATAAAACCAAATTTTGTATGCTAAAACACTTTGCAAAGGCGAAGGTGGTGATAACACAGTGCGGCAGGGGGACGATGGGTGAGTGGGGGTGAGGGGGTTCACCCACACACAACAGGAATCATTGTGATATATATACATATATATCGTATCGGTGTGTTTGTTATAGTTTCAGCTGCTAAACACCTTTCCATGTGGCCATATCTGTGTGTATTTGTGCCGTGCCCCAAGGGTATACCCAGCATTTTCGGGTATTATGAGAGGGGCTTTCAAAAGCTTAGATCTCGGGATCTGTTTAAGTAAAATTAACAAAATTTACCATGATAATTTGTAAATTATTTTTAGAGCCACATACCAAAAATCAAGAAAATCGTATGATATTCTGCAAAGTTACAAATGGTATATTTCATATTCATAAGCTTAGATCTCAGGATCTATTCAATTAACAGTAACCAAATTTCCCATGTCAATTTATACATTATTTTTTTATACACATACCAAAAATCACAACAATCTATTAATTTTCATCAGACTTATAGCCAATTAATGGGTATGCCCAGTGTCGCCATGCAACCTCTCGGCTCCCCTTCGTATCTGTGTGTAATTTGTTTAAACAAATTAAGTCGGGGGCTCCAGTTGATTTTGAGTTTTTCAGCTGCTGACGTCGCTTTGTCACTGTCAGGCAGAACTATGCCAGTATTGGTAGGTGCCGGACTCACAGATACTCGTTCGCCCCCGCAGACTGTTATCGCCAGAGCCACAAAAAGAATTTCGAATTTGTTTAACCTTTTTTTTTTTTTTGTCTTTTTGGTTTTTGTGTCGCCCCGTTAAAAACTTTAATGAGTTGGCCAAAAAAATAAAGGAAAAAAAAATTAAGGGAAAAAAAGTGTTGCCTTTAAATATTTACTCAGCATTTTTCGGGGCGTTCGTTATTAATATTTTCTGTTGTTTTTTTTTTCTTATTTGTTTCTTATTTTTTGTAATTGTTTTTTTTTTATTTGACAAGCCAGCAGAGCCAGCAATTGCCTGAAATTTAGTGAATTTTCTTGGGTTTAGTTAGTACTTTTATAGGTATTAAATTAAGTGTTACTCTTAAGGTTTTCCCTCATTTTTTCCTTATTTTTCCGCGTTAAGTTTCCCCTTTTTCGGAGTCTCCTTAAAGCCACTTAAGTTTCTATTCCCTATTCTCCCTCTCCCCCCTCTCTGTATTTGGTCCAGTTTTTCCTGGCTGACGCCATTTTTCATTTGGGGGGGATTCCCCTGCCTGGAGGACGAGCACCTAAAAACAGGACGACCATGTGGCGGCTGCTGCCTTTCTTGCCTGGTTTTTATGGCATTCCCCCCCTTGAACAGCCGCCCCCAAAACCGTAACCTTTTGGCCATAAAACCGAATCCTTCGACTTCGTGTGTGTGTGTGTGTGCGCCAGGATGGAGGCATAAATTAGCACAATCAACGTATTGTTTTCGGCTTGCCACGCCCCCCCCCAAAAACAGTCAATAACACGAGAACGTTATAAATAACAAAAGTACCAAGCGGGGGAAAGGGCGATAGAGTCACTCTCATATTTTCCCTGTGTCCTGATAATTTGCGCAAAACTTCTATTAATATGTTAATTCTTAATTGTCCTACTTGGCCTGCACAGATAGAGAATATATATGTACATACATATATGCGGATATATATTAATAGCCGGAGGCTTGCATTAAATGGCCAGGAGAGAGAGAGGGTCTTCGCAGCTCGTAAATATTTGAGTTAAGCTGCGCGGTTAACAAATCGACGCACTTCAATTTATTTTCCCGGGGGCAGTAGCAGCTGCTGAATTAATTACGCATATCCTGGGGAAAAGGGGGGGTCTAAATATATATATATATATATGTAGAAAGATGCCAATGACATCACACTAGGCCATAAATATCGAACAACTTGCAAGGGGCTTCATTAAAGGGAAAAGGAATGCAGGACTTTTTATGCTGGGGCTTAATATGTGGAAATTGCAAATATTTAGAGCTTAAAATAAATAAATTAAAATGTATATGTATTAAATTATTTAATATAAAATAAATAAAAAATAAATTAAGGTTTATAAACTAATAAATGAAGATTCTATACTATTATAAATATAACTTCGATGAATGTTGTTTTATTTTAAATGAGAAACCAGAATATTTTTCTTGTTAAAAAGAATTTTTCAAATATAAAATAATAAGTTATAATATAGAATTTTTTTAAATATAAAATAACATATAAATATTGCTTTAAAAATCCTTTTACACATCTCTGCCTTAAATACATATAATAAAAAATACTTTTAAATATATGCAAACATTTATTTGCTTACTTTTTAAAAGCAAATTCATAGTAGAACTTTGTTGTTATTGAATTAGTATTTAACTTAGAGTTACGGCTCTATAAATTCTTGAATTTATTTCTGCTAATTTATAAATAAATTTTTTTTTTTACAAGGAAATTTAGAGAACTATTTAGTATACTTTTTTTATGAGTTACTTTTGCCACAAACTGAGCTTGTACAAAAATACTTATACTTAGAATTTAAAATCTAAACAATTATTTCTCATACTTGAACTTCTTATTAAAACAGTTCTACACCTTTATACATTTCTAAACTTATTTCTGCTTATAAAAAAATGAAAATATAAACAATAGAGAATCTAGAAAGCTTTATTCTAAAAGTTCTACCAATTTATTCTATAAATTCAGCTTATAAATAAATAAGTATTTTTATATTTCCCTTTCATTTTCAATATTTTTACATTTCCTTAAATATTTTTTGCTTATAAATAAATAAAAATATAAGCAAAACAAAATCTAGAAAGCTTTCTTCTAAAAGTTGTACCAATTAACTTGGTTAATCTAAAAATTTAGCTTATAAATAAATAAATATATTTATATTTTCCTTTTTTATTAAATCTCTATAAATTTCCTTATTTATTTGTGCTTATAAATAAATAAAAATATAAACCAAACAAAATCTAGAAAATTACCTCCTATAAGTTTTCCTAATAAACTTGGTTATTCTATAAATTCAGCTTATAAATTAATAAATATATTTATAGTTTCCCTAGATTCATCTTAATACATCATTTATTCTCGTAGATAGATACTTCTCTCTATCTTTCCCTATTTATTTCTGCTTATAAATAAATACTCCGATATCACCTCCCACATTTTAACCGTATTTAACCGCTTCAATCCCATTCGCTTTGGGTTATAAAGGGGTTAATGCAATTTATGACTGACTTCAGCTGGCACTCTTTTATGAAATCTATTTTGGCGAGGACTCTGTTGACACTTGTCAGGCGACTCTGACACGTTTGACAGTTCCGCAACTCCGCACTGCCGAGTCCTGCCGAATCCTGGGCACCCTTTCACCTTTGCCTTGGACAGCTGCTGCTGCTGCTGCGGCTGCTGCTGCTATCCTTAACCCCTCCCCCGCACAAATTAACCCTCTTCAGCTGGCGCAATATTGTGCAAGCTGTCAATAAGCAGAGGCAGCTCTTCATAAATGAAAATAAAAACACAAAAACCCAACTTGCAGTCTGTCTTTCTGCTAATCTCCCGGCCAAACATCTAATCTAATCGCTTAGGCAAATATCGGGCAACGCCCCCGTTCCGTTGCCTTCTCCTTGCCCCTTTTGTTGGCCACGCCTCTGAGGCAGAAACAGAGAGAAAAACAAAAAAAAAAGAAAGAAAACAGGTAATAGCCAAAGGTGAGTCGCCGCCGCTGCTTACCTGCTTTTTTGGGCCTGGCCAATTGCCGTGGCTGGCCAATCAATAAATACCACAATAATCAGCTGGAAAATGTGAGGGGGGGAAAAAAACATATTCTTTTTATACCCAAAAAAAAATGGAAAGCTAGGAAAACTAGGAGGAAAATTGAAGCGAAAATTGAGCGTGGCCACCCAGGCAATCAGCAGAAATTACGGCAACATCGTGTTCATATGTGTGTCACCCCAGAAGCAGGACAATCAATTGATAAAAAAAATAAGGGAGGGGTGGAGAGGGGAAAGGCAGGGAGAGAAAAGCGGGGGGAAAAGCAGGAAAAAGCAGCGGTCACAACGAGCAGAAGGAGGAGGAGGAGTACAGGATATCCCCGCTTAGGGCGCATTAGTTATTGTTTGGACCCGGGAAAACCGCAAATTGTTCAAACTGCCCTCCGGAATGGACACAAAAAAATAACAAAAAAAAAATAACACAAAAAAACACCCACAGTAGAGAGAAGGAAATAAAAAAAAAAAGGACAAGTGGCAAAGCGACAGGGAGTCAATAATTCATAGATCTATTTCCTAATTGACAACTGTGTGCCGCCTGTCCTGTAATTGAGGATGATGTCCTCGACGAAAGTCACACAATTGAGGGATAAAAAATGGGATATAGGGGATATATATATATCATATATTTATAAAGCCTTAAATGGGTGTAATAAAAATCATGTTTAAGAAGGGAAATTGTAAATAATAATGAGTATAATAATAATATAATAAAAATGATAAAGAATTCATATTAATATTACATGTTTGAATAATAAATAAATAAATACTTAATTAAAATAAAAGTAGCTTAAAAAAATGAAATATATTATAATTAAAATAACTAAACTCTCTTAAATATATTAAATAAATAAACAAATAGCTCACCTTAAAAATATTAAAGTCTATTTTATTTTTAGTTTATTTCAAGGCATCTCTTTGAAAACCGATTTCATGTTTTAAAACCTTAATTTCCTAAATAAAACCTTAAAATATATATTTAAAATTATGTAAAAAATAAAATACCTTAGTTTTTCTTACAACAAAAAATAAAAACAAATAAAAGAAAGAACAGAAAAGAAAGTTCAAGAAAAACTCCCCCTCGCTTGACCGAAACAAAAAAAAAATAGAATACAATAAAAACTTGCACATTTTCGATTTCAACTTTTTTTTTGTGCATATCCTGCGGCCATGCGATGATGTCCTTCTGCTCTCCATGGACTTGCCCGATATAGAAATATATATATATATTCTGCAGGATATATTTTCGCCCACCTCCTTTGGTCAATCAAGTCGCTGTCGCTGTCCCGGGGAATCGAGAAAAACACAAAAGTTGAAGCGCCTTGGGGCGGGCTCAAGTTGCTGGTCTCATAGTTCAGGCTCCTGGAGTCTGAAGTCCTTCCTACTACATTCATTTGTTTATGTATATATATATATATATATATATATATCTGTATTTTTTTTGCCTGGTGTTGCTAATTTCTGGGGCAGAGATAAGCCATGACAACCGCAGCCAGCGAACGCCCCGAATTAATTGCAGAATGTTTGCTGCTACTGGAATTTATGGTCATGGAGGGGGAATCCCAATCCAAATTCGAATCGGAATCGGAATCAATCCACCACCATCAGAAAATCCTTGCCACATATGCAAATAAATAGGGGTTGGGGGCGGGTAGCGGGTAGCGGGCGATGGTCTCGATTTTTATTGTTTTGTTCCCCGGCGGAAAGGCAAATAAATTAAAGTGCATGGAGATTGGCATTCGGCTTCGAGGCTTTCTCGGTGGTTATCGGTTTTGGGTACTATATATATTTGCTTATCTGGCCATATGTAAATACACTGTGCGAACAATTAATGAAGCAGGACGGGCCATAAAAATGTGACAAGGAGCAGCACGGATTCCGTTTTTGCGGGGCCGGAAGGGGGGGAAATTAAGCCGGAATTGATGGGTCCATAAAAGCGGGAAAAGGGGCGAAAGTGGTCTAAATTAAGAGTCTGCCAATTGGTGTTTTTTCGGGAACTAAATAAATCAGGGGAAGACCCTCATTGGGAGAACCTTAAGGAGCTAGGGAAAGCATAGCCTGCTTTTGGGCAGCTGGGCGGTGGCTTTAAAATCTCAGCAAATTATTGTAAGAGGAATATAGTGTACAAAATTTATTTAAATAATATTTTTAAAAGGTTTTTTGAGAGGTTTTTATTATAAAAAATATTTATTAAAGAATTTTTTAAGCTTAAACATAGTTTTTCATAATTTTAGACAGCTTCTTGGGGCAAAATAAAATGTTTTTTATGGTTTTAATAAACAAAAATTATATCTTAATAATTTTTTTAAATAGTTTCTGTCACAAAAAAATTATGATTTCAATATTAAACTAATTTCAATTAAATTTACAAATTAAAAAAATACCTTAGCATACTTTTAGACAGTCTTAAGGAGAATTAAAATCTTATTTTATTTATTTAGACAATAAAATATCCCAGTCAAAGCAGGCTTTTAATATAAAATCAACAAGTTTTCATTATAAATATAATAATATTTGAATCTTAAACAAGCTACAAAGGAATTAAGAAGCTTTAAAAAAATATTAAACCTAAAATTAAGACAGTTTTCAGACGAAATAAGTTTTCATACAATAACCTTTATTTCTAAAATCCATTCTCATTGCAAAAAAAAATCCAATCCAACAATTTCAAGTTAATAATGCCTTCCTCCTGCCTCCTTTCAACAGATTCCGACTCCACAGAGAACGATGCCGTGGCCACGCAGGACATCCTCACGTGCGGCGCCTGCCAGAAGGCGTTCGCCCTCTCGGACATTGTCAAGTTCATCCAGCACAAGGTGCTGCAGTGCAACAAGGAGAACTACGGCCAGTGCGCCACCCAGAATCCGCAGATGGATCGCGATGCGGAGGAGGGCCGTCCGCTGAGCCTGGTCAATCGCCGGCCCTCGATCTCCGCCCCCATATCCGCCCGCAAGACCATAGTTCCGGGTGCGGCAGGAGGAGCAACAGGAGCCAGTGCAGCGGCCACAGCGGCAGCGGCGGCAGCAGCCACAGCAGCAGCGGCAGCGGCGGCGGCGGCAGCCAGCAGCACGGCCAGCGGTTCAAGGATACACACACCACCACCGAGTCCGGCGGATTTGCTGGCGGATGGAGCCAGCAGCACGCCCAAGCGGCTAGTAGATGGTAGGTTTTAGTATTTAAGATCCTGGAACATGAGTTAACCTGGAATTTCCTCCTTTTTTGGTTTTAGAAAACGACAATACCACGCCCAAGGACAGCGAAACGGCGGCCGCCACCACCACTAACACCACCACCACCACCACCACCACCACCTTGGATTTAAATGCTGGCCCTGCGAGTCCTGCGGCCATCGAGCGCCAGTCCACCGGCGACAGTAGCTGCGGCGAGGATCTCGATCAGGATCCGGCCAAGGTCAAGCAGGAGCCCTACGACGACCAGCAGCAGCTGCGGCGCCAGGAGCAGGCTCTGCTCGCCGCCATGGCCGAGCAGGAGGCCGAGGAGGCGATGGAGGAGCAGCGCGAACAGTCGGCGGCCAAGCGTCCCAAAATGGAGCTGGTCGATGCCGAGGCCAACACAGTCCACACAGGTGAGTCCTTGTTATGGTTTATCGTATTCCTTTCGTTGTTTTTCCCCCCCTTTTTCACCCCTCCCTCTGCACATTTTTGGGTGGCAAAATTAAAATTCCGCCCCGCAGTGGAAAAATGTGTTTGATGTGCGCCAGGTTATGGATGGGCCATAGCTTTGCATACATATATAGAATGCTGATCGGGCCGCGGGCCCTCGGCGATAAGCTGCAGCTGCATTTTGAATCCTTTTCCCCTGCAAACACAAAAAAATCCAAAAACCGAAATCCAAAAATAAAAAAAAAAAAAATGTAGAAAAAGCGCGGACACTGCGGGCATGAAGGACTTCAAAGTCCTGCTGATAAAACTGCAGGAAGGACACTCGCTCGGACAGCGTGACAATCGAAGCCCCTGCTGCAGGACCTCTCTCTCTTTACCCCTCCCTCGTGCTCTCTCTGGCCCTTTGACTTTGACATTTCAATGCGAAATGCTGATGAAAAGCCAAAGACAGCTATTAAAAACAAAAAAAAACAACACAGGACGAGGCTGCATGCAGGACCAAGGGGTAACCAGGCAGGACAACAAAGCTCAGCTGCGAAGCTGCCCTCGAGGGTAATTTGAATGCCTCAAAAACAGCCAAGGAATGTCCTTCTGCCGCAGCAGCAACAGGAACAAGAACAAAAAAAGGAGTGTGGGGAGTAGGGGGGGGGGGGTTAGCAGGACCACTTGACTGGACAAAGGACCTCGCACTGGACTTGACACACGCACAAAAGCGCTGAAATAAAAACAAAAAAAAAAGGAGGGAAGGACCTCGGTCAGTTCGAGAGAGATTTTTCTATATGGAAAAAAATAAAACATTTTCTTGTTGAAACTTGGACACGTGCCAGGGGTAAGAGGGGTGCAGAAGGTGCCGGGTCAAAGGTCACTCAGGTAAACATCAGCGAAGGTCGCGTGTCAACGCCAAAGCGATTGACTTGCAAACATACATCGGCAATAGGCCTTAAAAAGTGCTTCAAATATGCGAAATGCAGCCTCCATCTATTAGTACACAGCGAGAAAAGGTTAAGGAAAATATATTTGGGAATTTAAGGAACTTGAAAATAATTTAGAAAGATTTTTAAAGTAATTTAAAGAGTGGTTTTTGTTAGAAAAATATTTGAAATGAGTTTAACTTTATTTTAAAGGGACTTAAAGGGAAATGCGTTTAGATAGCTTTTAAAATTATTAAAAAATATAATTAAAAATATAATAAAACAAAAAATATAATTATAGGTTTTTAAGATAATAAATAAATAAAAAATTAATGAGTTAAAAGAGTTCTATTAATATTAAAATTAAATTTTCGAGTACAAAAAACATGAATATAGTTTAACATTTATTTGAAGTGAAATTTAACTGCAAAATGCTTGAAAAACATTTTAAAATAACTCAAAATTAAACACAAAATATAATAAATAGTGTGAAAAAATTGTAATAATTTACAGAATATTATAAAAAGTGTAAATAAAATTAGAAACTGCTTTAAAAACAATTTTAAATAAATTTAAAGCTTAATTTTGACCTAGAAAATACATTAAAAACAATTTAAAAATCAAAAACTAAACCAGTGTCATATTTTTTATAAAGAAAAGTATTTTAGAAAAGTTATATAAATTTCTATATTTACGCTCAGTGCTGAGCTGCTTAAGGGTTAGGGGTTGGGGGTGCTCCGAAGGGTTAAAGAGCTACACATACGCGGCGCGACCAGGCCAATTTAACCCTTGAACTTTTGCGCTTTTGACACGAACAAGAAGACAACAAAAGTCACTGACAAAAAAGCTGGGGAAAAATACAAAAACAAAAAAAATAAAAAAAAAAAAGAAGATGACAAAAAAGTTGTTTCGACGCTGACAATGCCGCTCAACTGACAAGTCGCAGATACAGATACAAATACAGATACAGATACAGATACAAATACAGATACAGTTACAGATACAGCTACAGATTCGAAGTCAGAGTCAGAGTCAGACGGTAGCAGATGCAAATACAGATAGAAATACACTTACAGATACACTTCACAGATACATCTACAGCCACGAAGTATCTGCGTTAATTACGCATTGTTTTCGCCGCTTTTTTTTCACCCCTCCCCGCCCCCTTTTTCGCCGCCTGTCGAACCCAACTCCCCCTTTCGGCTTTTCGGGCTCAACAATGGCCATTTGGTAATTATAAATATGGAGCTGGTGGGCATGGCAACCCAGTCAGTCAGTCAGTCATCCATCCGTTTGAACATTAAAAAAAGAGAAGAGAGAAGAGAGGGCACAGCAACTGTCAACAAAATGGATATTTGTTGCAAAAATCACATACTATATGCGGCACCTGTCACAGTGTGTGTGTGTGTGTGTGCGTTAATTATCCAAATTTGTATTTCTTTTTTTTTATTTTATTTTTTGCGGCAGGACACACAGCGTGTCGCGACCGCAGCGACAATGAAACACCATCAGCATGAGTGGGTTAAGGCTTATAAGGGTTAAGGGTTACGGGTTAAAGGCTATGGCTTACAGGTTACCACAACTCTTGGCCATTCAATTATTGACTCATGCTGGCACTAAGCCAGCCAGCCGAATGGTCGAATGGTCGAAATCAATGGCTAATGCCCTCGGCTCATGCAATTTCACGTTCAAGGATTAGATGCTACCCGGGTCCTTTGTGTAAAAGGCGGAAAAAAATAGAGGAGAGAGAGTTAGAGAGGGGAGAGAGGGGAGAGAGGAGAGGAGGAGAGGGGAGAGAACAGAGACTAGAAGGAAGAGGAGAGACTAGAAGGGACGAAGAAAGAACGAAGAGCTTAGAAGGGATTTTGCATGGAGCAGCATCCTCTCGGGGTTGCTCTGCTGCAACAATTATCCCATTACAGGCAACCCTTTCTTGCTTCTATTTTTTATATATTTTTTTATTTTGTATTTTTTTTTCTACATGTTTTTTTTCGTGAGGGACACCCGCTGGCATTGCCCATACGCACTGTTGGCCCGGCTTTACTGCACTTCCTGGCGGTCAATTTGACATTTCCGGTGCTAGAAGGCATCCGGTTAAAGTCCTTAAAAAGAACAGAGAGAGAAACAAGGGGATAGAAGAGTTGGGAAGATATAAAAAATATATAGATTTAGGAAATATATTAAATACAGAATTTTAGCTGGATTTTTAAAGGGGTTTAACATAAGAAACATTTACAAAAGTCTGGAAAATGTTTTCTTTAAATGATTTTGTGGTTATTTATATGGCTTTTTATAAGTTGTTATTAGTTTAAATAATTGTTAGGCATTTTTTAAAGTAAATTAAAGTTCTTTAATTATTTTTTGACTATTTTTTATTACTGTTTAATTAATTATTTCATTTATTACTGCTTAAACAAAGATTTATAAAGCATTTAAATAATTCAAATCCCTTAAACACAAATGTTTTTGCATTCAAATAAAATACCAGCAATAAAAATATATTCTTTGTTTATATTAATAAATATTTCTAAAGCTTTTAAATATAAAAAATAAAAGAATAAATCATTTTACCATATGATTTTCTAGTAATTTTTTTTATTTTCATTATTTGCATTTTCATTTCACATTTTTTATTCCTAAAAAAAAAATAAGACAAGCAAAAATATTGACTTGATATTAATTTACCTTCCTCTTAATTTATTTAAATATCTAAAGCTTTAAACTTAATAAATTACTTGCAAAACTAATATTTAATTACATTGTCTGTTCATTTAAAAATATTTCTTAGAACTTAGATTATTTCCTCTAAATTTATTTACCTATCTAAAGCATTAAATTAAATTAAAACTTATATTTTATTTATTAAAATTAACAGATAATGTAATTTATATTATTTTCTAAATTATAAACATATTACTTAGGCATTTAAAAATTTAAAACATTAGCAAAAGTATTATTTTCTCATTCAGTGCTCATATTCTTCATTCTCATAAATAAAATAGATACAAAAATAATATTTTAAAACTATGTTCCATCATTATTTCATTATTCATTTTACCATTAATTAATTTATTATATTATAAACTTCATTCTGCATTAAATTCAACGATTAACCAATAAAAAATATTTAAAAAAAAACCTCCAAAGAACATCTGCTGTTTCGAAATCAGTAGAACGTGCCAAACCCGCGTCCTGGCGCATCCTCTTCATAGTCATATCCCGATCCTGTTTGTTTTCATTCTCCCCTTTATTTTTTCAAGGATTATTTTCCACATAATTATCGAGGCGAAGCGCGTGCGCATCGCGAGCTGCGATCCTGAAGGATAAATGCCTGGTGTTTTTCGACAACTTTTACCTCTTTAGCTCGCTTCTTTTTTTATTGTTTTTTATTGCTAACAACCCTTCGGGTCGGCGGGCATTATCAGTCAGATTCATTTGCATTTCCTGCGGCATGCGGGCAGCAGGCAGCGCTACCCCGATCTCCTGCGAGGATCCCGGGGGCGATCCTTGATCCTGGCTGCCAAAAGGGTCGCGACGAAATCATGTTAAACACGGCTCACCTTTGACAGGAAGCTGAGACAAGCCTCCCTCGAAGCCATAAAAATATATATATATCCGTATATATCTATAAAAAAAAAGGAAAAGTGTGGAGCGTGTCCGCCTCGCTTCCATTTTCCCATTTATTTCGGATAATTTTCGGTTAAATTTTCATTTCGTGCGTTCGCTTTTCCTTCTTCTCTACTTTTTTTTTGTATTTTTTTAAAGCATCATTTAAATGCAGAGAACGTCGTCATAGTCACGGGGGTAGTTCCTCGTTTTTTTTTTTTGTATCCTTGCAAGGCATTAACACCTTGTTGTCCTTGCTGGCGACATGTGGCCGCCGAAGGAGCAACCTTCCTGCCATTCGCTTTCCATTTTTATTTATTATAAAAAATATACACTTGGCTATCTTCGAAAGTGTCCCGCACATTTTTCATAAATTTTCCAATTTTACATCTGTTGCTTAAGGGGGGTGGAGGGACGAACAGGACATGTGTCGCAGGACATGGGTGGTTGGCGGCTGCCATTTCCGCCATGGCAAATTAACAAATGTCGCGACAAAACCGCAACAACGCGGCCAGAAAACTAAAAAGGACACACATGTGTGTCCTGTGTGTGTCCTGTGTATGTCCTGTGTGTGTGGGGGCAATATCCTTGGCAATATTGGCAATCTCCGTCCGCATGTAATGCGTGTCCTGGCGCATTTTGGCATGCCAACCGCTGCAAAATCAATAAATAAATAAATACTCGCCACGTCCTGGCCTCGTCCTGGCCTCGTCCTGGCTCCTAGCTAACACATCCTGTATGGCACCACCAAGCTCATTAATAATTAATAACGAAAATTGCCAGGCAACCGGTCTCTGCCGCTTGTTTTTGGCCAGGAAAACCATTTAGTTGCCAAATTCATAGAGTGGGATATGCGAAAATGTGATTAAAAATTAGATTTAGCAGCTAATTAATTGAGTTAAATTTTTTAAAAAATAAGAAAAGACTAAAATAAGCTGGATTTGTTATTAAAATAATATTTAAATAGAGTTAGAAAAGGTTTTCAAGGCGGCAAAAGAGTAAAATTTATAAGAAAACTTTAATAAACAAAGAAAAATATGTCTTAAATATATTTTTTACACCTTTTTCTTTTAAATATTTATGATTATTTTATATATTTATATTTTTTATTAATATTTCTAATTATTTTATATATTTATATTCATAAAATATACTTATTAAATCCCTTTTTTATTGCTTAATTTTCATTCCAGAGCCCAGCAACTACACCTGCTCCACCTGTAAGACCCGCTACACCTCCGCCTGGCGCCTCATCCAGCACGTCCAGCACTCGCACGGCGTCAAGATCTACGTGGAGAGTCCCGGCAGCAATGGCGCCACCTTGACGGTGGCCACTCCGGCGGCTCTGAACAGCAGCGCTCTGGCCTTGGCCGCCGCCGCAGCAGCAGCGGCTGCTGCCGCCGCCTCTGGCCTGGCGAGTCCACAGCCAGCGGCGATGAGTCCCAGTCCCAAGAGGAGCAGCCCGGCAGCCGGTGGCATTCTCTCCAGCTCCGTGAGCTCCGCCTGCTCCAATTCGCTGGTGAACACCAGCGGTGGCAGCCACAACAGCAGCAGCAGCAGCACCAACAGCATGGGTTCACCCCAGCATCAGCAGTTGCAAATGCAGCATCAGCAACAGCAACAGCAGCAGCAGCAACAGCAGCAGCAACAGCAACAGCAACAGCAACAGCAGCAGCAGCAGCAGCGCGTGCAGCAACAGCAGCGTGAGAACTTGGCCTCGGCCATGGCCGCTGGCATGAGGCATCATCCGTTGCTGCCGCCACCGGAGGCCATGCATGCCAATCCCTTCCAGCTGCTGCGCATGCCGCTGCCCGGCAATGTAGTTCCTACGGTGGCCCCCCTCTTCGGTCGCCCCTCGCCCGCCGACCACTACCGGATGGAGCAGCTGGTGAGCGAGCAGTTCCGCCACCATGGCTTCAACCTGGCGGCCGCCGCCGCCGCTGCCCAGGCGCAGGCCTTCAACGGGGCTGTCCAGGAGCCGCGTCCGCCCTCGTCCAGCAGCAGTGGCAGTCAGCGGGGATCTGTGCCGCCGGCAGCATTGCCGCCAGTGTCGCTCAGCTCCCAGCAGCAGCAGGCACAGCAGCAGCAGCAGCAACAGCAGCAACAGCAGCAGCAGCAAGGTGTGCCACAGCAATCACAGAACCTGCAGCAGCAACAAACCCAACAGCAGCAGCAGCAACCCACGCAGCAGCAACAGCAACTCACTCCCGGCCTGATGGGCGGCAGTGTGGCCGGGGCAGGGGGAGCGGCCAGTGGTGGGGCCTCCCTGAAGCTGGAACCGCAGCAGATGGATTTTTACTCGCAGCGATTGCGTCAGCTTGCGGGCACAACAAGCCCTGGAGCTGGCAGCACTGTTAACTCGAGCTCGCCGAGTCCCCGACAGAAGCAATCGCCGCACTTTGCGAGCCCCTCGCCAGCTGGAGCAGCCGGAGTCCAGCAGCAGCAGCAGCCTCTGGTGGGTGGTCAGCCCACAAGGCCGCACTCCCTCACACCGCCCGAGAAGATGGCCGGAGGAGGAGGAGCAGCAGCAGCGGAAAACGGAGGCCTTGGTGGCCTCATCTTGGCCAGCACGCCGCGCTCCGCTAGCACACCGCCCTCGAAGACCAGCCACAGCGGACAGGAGCTGGCCCCGCAGCCGGAGCACTGCTTCGCCTGCGACTACTGCGACAAGAAGTTCCGGTTCGAGAACAACCTGATCATCCACCAGCGGACGCACACCGGCGAGAAGCCGTACAAGTGCACCGCCTGCGACTTTGAGTGCTCGCACATCCAGAAGCTGATGAAGCACATGCGCGTCCACCGCAGTCCGGCCGACGAGCAGGACGACGGCAGCAACGATGGCGCCGACTCGCTGGAGACGAACGAGGCGGACAACGACGAGGATCCGATGCCGGACGAGTCCGAGGAGGAGATGGGCGACAATGATCCGGACAACGATCCCGACGGCGATCTCGATGGCGAGGAGGAGGACGAGGACGAGCTGGACGAGTGCGAGGACATGGACTACAAGGCGGAGGACCTCAGTGTGAGCAATCGCCTCGATGGCAAGAGCCAGAGCCCGAAGACCACCAGTTCGGGTGCCACCTCGCTGGTGGGTGAGCTCATGGACAAGTTCGGGCTGTCCAACATTGCCCAGTACAGTGAGGCCTACAAGCAGGCCCTGCAGGAGTCCGGTCGCAAGGAGGCGGCCGCTGCCGCAGCAGCAGCTGCTGCCGCTGCTGCTGCCGCCGCCGCGGCGTCGGACAACAACAATCGCAGCGGCGGCAACGGAGGCGGATCGGCTGACAAGCTCAACGGCCTGCCCGTGGCCGCGCTCAGGCTGCGCGATGAGTTCGCCAAGAACTGCAACATGTTCCAGCAGGATGCCGCCGCGGCGGCCGCTGCCGGCGGTGGTGCCGCCTCGCAGGTGCCCCTCTTCAATCCCTTCCCCAATCCCTTCGAGCTGAGCAAGCGCATGAAGATGGACGGCGGCGACTGGTGGGGCATGTCGCAGGCCCTGCACCGCAACGAGGCGGCGCTCTTCGAGAACCTCAAGCTGAAGCCGCTGGGCCTGGGCGGTGCGGCCAATTCGCTCATCCAGGGACCGCTGCTGAAGAAGGAGAGCCGGCAGCGCAACGACACCTGCGAATTCTGCGGCAAAGTGTTCAAGAACTGCTCCAATCTCACCGTGCACCGGCGCAGTCACACCGGCGAGAAGCCGTACAAGTGCGAGCTGTGCTCCTACGCCTGCGCCCAGAGCTCCAAGCTGACGCGGCACATGAAGACGCACGGGCGGACGGGCAAGGATGTGTACCGCTGCCGGTTCTGCGACATGCCCTTCAGCGTCCCCTCGACGCTGGAGAAGCACATGCGCAAGTGTGTGGTCAATCAGGGCAAGGCGGCGGCAGCGGCCAATGCGGTGGCTGCGGCCCAGGCGGCCCAGGCGGCGGCCCAGCAGCTCCAGGCAGCGGCAGCGGCCCAGGCGGCCCAGCAGCAGCATGGACAGCAGCAGCATGGACAGCAGCAACAGCAGCAGCACGGACAGCAGCAGCAACTGTCGCCCATGGGCGTGGTGGGTTATCCGCCGCAGTTCAACCTTTCGCTGCCTGGCAGCGTGTCCGGTGATAATGACTCCAATGCCTCCTCCAGCATGACCGGCGTCCATCCCATAACGCTCAAGGAGGAGGCATGACTCTTTGGCGGCTTTCCCATGCCCCTGGCCCCGCCCTCGGGGCCGCTTCCTCCGCCACCACCACCACCTCTGCCTGCGGTGCAGCAGCAGCAGCAGCAGCAACAGTCGCCGCCGACGAGCAGTCGCAGTCGCATCATGTCGCGCATCTTCTAAAGATGCTTCAGTTACAGACGCATCCCCCCCCCCCCCCCGGGCAAGGGGGGGGGGGGG